>LOJH01052569.1:801-12325 GCA_001685095.1 Ellobius talpinus
ACATGGTGGCTCACAATCATCTGTAATGAGGTCTGGTGCCCTCTTCTGGCCTGTAGGCATACACGCAAACAGAATATTGTATACATAATAAATAAATAAACAAACAAATATTTTTAAAAAAAGGAATGTACACTGTCTCCAAACAGCCTCCTTGCAGGATGGCTATAGCCTCTCTAAGGTTCAGTTGAGGTACTGAGACAGCGTCTTTGGGAGTAGGGGTGTCCCCTCCAGCAAAGGACAAAGTCTATGCCAGTATGTGTCGTGGTATCTTAGGAACAAGGACCTATATGGACTTTCGTGCTGTAGGTTTAACAGGCTGAGGAAGGCATGGCCACAGCAGGTAGGATAAGCCACCCTGTGGTGTGAGGAGCCCAGAAAACTGCTGAACAGTGGGGACCCAGGGCACCACTGGGACATCTTGAGCTGGGTTGGGAGAAGACAGTTAGACAAAGTCCAGAGCAAGGGCTCACACCCTGATGAGCAAGGGCTGATTCACCCATGATGAAATGGTGGCCAGGAGGGAGAGGATGCCGGGCTGGGTGGCAGAAGAGAAAGGATGAATCTGAATTGTCACCCCGGAGCCAGTTACAGCAACAAACACTATAGTTTTTGTTGACCAGCCTTTGTCTGGGTGACAGCCCAGTGCGTAGAAGGGCTTTCTGTACAGCCATGAGGATCTGAGCTAGAATTCCCTGCCCAAAACTGCCTGTCTATGTGCATCTGTAGCTCAGCGCTGAGAGGGAAGGAAACAGGAGGCTCCTAGTTGGGGAAGACGGGATTGTTGGTAGCCAACCTAGCTCCAAGTTCAGTGAGAGACCCTCTCTCAAGGGAATAAGGTGGAGGATGATTGAGCAAGGCACTGGATGTCCTCCCCCAGCTCAGCGCACACACATGGTCATGCACACCAATACAAACATATTCACATATACCACGCACACATCCACATACACACTTGTACACCCACCCACTAACACATATACCACACTTGCACCCCGCACTCACAAACACACATTCATAAACACACACACATTCATATATATGCACACTTACATTGACATCTCATATATATGCACATCTCTTATATATGACATTCATATATATGCACACACACAGTTGACATCTCTTTGCTTACACACTCTCAGACTGTGAATGTGAGGATGGTAGTTATTAATTAAGATGTTCTGTTGCTATCACCTGAGGTCTTCCTGCTGGCAAAGAAATCCCTAGTGCTGCTAAGAGCAGAGCTCCTGTTCAGACAAGCGCACTACCCACAGGAGTCCGCCTCCTCCCTCCCTTCCTTGTACAGCAAAGTAGCCCACCCACGGGGCACCAGTACAGCTGCTTAATAAATCCCTGGAGGCTGAAGAGATGGCTCAACAGTTAAGAGCACTGGCTGTTCGTCCAGAGAACATGAGTTCCCAGCAGCCTGGTCAGGCTGCTCAAAAGCCCTTATAACTCCACCTACCAGGAATCCAACTCCTTCTCCTGGTCTCTCATGTGCGAATAACCCATATGTTGACACACACACATAATTAAAAATACTCCTTTGAAAAAGCTCTTAGAAACTGGATGTGGTGGCATGCACCTTCGGTTCCAGCCTCAGAAGCGTAATGGATCTCAGAGTTCCGGGTCAGCCTGGTCTACAGGGCGACTCTGTAGACTCCAGGATAGCCAGGGCTACACAGAAAAACCCTGTCTCCAACAATGACAACAAAAATAAAGCAAAACCTCTGAGACCTGAGTTTGGGAGAGGGAGGCAAAAGGATGGATATTTCAAGGTCATCCTTGTCCACATAACAAGGTCAAGGCTAACCTGGGCTACATGAAACCCTGTCTCAAAAAAAAAAATCAAGAGAGAAAAGGTGGGAGAGGGAGGGGAAGAGGGAGGAAGAAAGAGCAGGAAAAAGAAAGGAGAAATTCAGAGCCTCCCACTGTTCCTCAAGTGAAGCTGTTACTAGGAGGCCGCCAGGGGGCGCTCCAGACCTAAGGGATGTGGAGTGGTTTCCAGCGCTCTGACCCTCAAGGTCAGAGTCCACTTGTTCAAGCCCCAGATCTGCTACTAAATAGCTATAGAGCAAATGGCTTAATTCTGTAAGTGCCAACTTAAGCCTGTGAAAAATGAGAGCAATAAGAATAATTCCTGATCCAAAGAGGTGGGGTGAAGGTTCAACACAATGCAGTGTAGAAGTTCCCAGGAGTAAATAAATTAATGTCCAATCCTTAAACTGGTGCCTGCCCTCCACCTCTAGCTACACTAGTAAGTGGTGTCTGTTATTTTCATTACTATGTGTTCTGGAAACTTTGCAAGTCCCAGTGACTAGCCTCCTACCTTTATGTGTGTACGTAAACACACATACACACATACATACACACACATATGCACATACGCACACACGCGCACACACACACACGCACGCACACTTTGGGTGTTGGAAAGGGCACTTTCTGCTCCAGCAGTGCAGTCTCTCCAGGCTATCTGTGCTTGTTCCCTGGGCAGACAGCTCCCTGCTCCCCACAGTCTCCAAGTGCCCACCCTTCCCTCCCTCTGCTTCCACGCACACAAATGCATCAGAAACCCCAGTTCCCAGAAGAATGATTTTCCCAAATTAAGTTATCATGAGTTATACGAACCCCAGGCTCTGAGAGCCAAAGCGAGACTGGCTGGCTGCCTTGTGCCCTTTGCTTCCTGCTTAAAGAACCAAGTCCCCATAAATTTCTTCCCCGTGCTGCATTTGCTCATTTTAAGCCATTTTGCTTCTCTTTCTATTTGAAGCAGAGAGCTGTCCTGAGGGAGACAAGGTAATGTTGTCTCGGAAGAAGTCTCAGGCCTGGAACTCAGACAGAACTAGGTTTGAATGCCAGCTTCCTCTTAACCAATTAACAACGGCTGTCTCAGGTTTTCCATTTGTAAAATGAGAGTGATAACACACACACACACGTACACACACATGCACATATGCACATGCACATGCACACAGTGGAGTGGTGGTTTGAATACAAATGGCCCCCAGAGGGTCATATATTTGAATGCTTAGTCACGAGGGAGTGGTACTACTTGAGAGGGATTTAGGGGTATGGCCTTGTTGGAAAAAGTCATCGTGTCATTGGTGATGAGCTTCAAGTTTTCAAAAGCCTAAGAGAGGTCTCTCTCTTCCCGCTGCCTGCAGATCTGGATACAGAACTCTTGGCTACTTCTCATCGGGTATGCATGCATGCCACCGTACTCCCTGCCATGATGGTAATGGACCAAACCTCTGAAACTGTAAGCAGGCCCCAATTAAATGTTTTCTTTTATAAGAGTTGTAGTGGTCAGGGGCTGGAGAGATGACTTAGCAGTTAAGAGCACTGGGGCTCTTCCAGAGGACCCAGGTTCAATTCCCAACACCTATATGGAAGCTTACAACTGTCTGTAACTCCTGTTCCAGGGGATCCCACACCCTCACATAGAGATGCATGTGGACAAAACATTGTACATAAAATACAAATTAATAAATTATTTTAAAAAGTAATATTTAAAAGAGAGTTGTGGTGCCCATGGTGTCTCTTCAAAGCAATAGAATCATGACTAGTGCACACTCACACACACATAAACATGATCAGAAGGAAATAAATTTAAAAATTAAAGACCTGAAAATTAAAATCCAGAAATAGTGGAGGTGCCTGCCTGATGCTCCATAATTTAGATTAAGGGGGAATATCAGGGATTCAAGTAGACTTTGACCACACAAGAGATTCAAGGTCAGTCTGCAAGAGACGCTGTTGCATTAACAACAAAAACGGTTGTGTTGTACTCTGCTCCCCTCACTCTGAAGATGGTCTGCCATGAGAATTCCCTTGCGGGGGATGGAAACAGTGTCTACACCTTCCTTATTCCCCCAAGGACAAACCAAAGCACAATGGATCAGTTAGTCTATTGGCTTATTTACAGAGCTCGGGTGAGGGTTGCTTACACAAGTATGGGGGACCTTGAAGTAGCTCACCAGAAAAATTTTCCCAGATGGATGATGGCTTTTCCAGAGCCACAGAGATGGAGTCCTCTCCCCTTCAGTTGACATTCTCAAGTCTGTACACTCTAGCACCTCCTGAGACCCCCAAGGCCATGTATAACTTGGGCAGAATCACATACAGTTGGCTGGGAGGTGTAGGAGGAACTCACTAGACTCCCTGGCAAGGGTCAACCCTCTCTATCCCCTCCTTCTCTGGGAAACAGCAATAGCCTACAGGCCCATTCGTGGTAGTCTCTTGCAATAAGGCACAGATGACCTGGTGAAGATGGTAACTCTTGTGCTCAGAGGACCACATTCTATACTGTGGTTCTTCTGACAGAATCCATGGGCGCTGATGGAATGGCCAGCACATTGCTGTGGCAGGAAGCAGTCAGTGTTTGTCAGTTGGTTCTTTGCCAGTAAGAAACACCAGAAGCCATCAGCTTAGAAAGAGAGAGAGAGAATGCTTCTTTTGGCTCACAGTCTGGAAGGTTCCAGTCCATGGTGGGTGTGCACTACTGCGTTTTGGACCTGTGGTAATGTGGTATTTCATGGTCTGAGTTGAGCTTGTGGTGAAGGAGGGCAGCTCAAGTCATGGCTAAGCCTAAGAAAAAGGAAGAAACTGGTGTCCCACTGTCCCCTTTGAGGACATACCCCAGTGACCTAAAACCTCCCCCAAGCCACACTTCTCTGAGGTATCCACCACTTCCTAATAGCACTGGGCTGAGGACTGAGTCTGTAACACATGGGCCTATGGCGGCATTTAAGTTCTGTAATAGTTAATGTTGCTTGTCAACTTTACAGGACCTAGAATCACCTAGGAGACAAGTCTCTGGGCACATCTGGAGGAAGTTTCTAGATTGTGTTAACTGAGGTGGAAAGACCTGCCCTGATGCAATGCCATGCCATATAAGACCCTCCCTGAATGTGAGCAGTGCCATCCCATATAAGACCCTCCCTGAATGTAGGCAATGCCATTCCATATAAGACCTGCCCCAAATGTGGGCAATGCCATCCATAAGACCCACCCTGAATGTAGGCAGTGCCATTCATATAAGACCCACTCTGGGGGGTTGGAGAGATGACTCAGAGGCTAAGAGCACTGGTTGCTCTTTCAGAGGTCCTGAGTTCAATTCCCAGCAACCATATGGTGGCTCACAACCATCTGTAGTAAGATCTGGTACCCTCTTCCAACGTGCAGGCATACGCCCAGGCAGAACACTGTATACATAATAAATCAATAAATCTTTTTTTTTTAAAAAAAAGGCCCACCCTGAATGTGGGCAATGCCATCCCATATAAGGCCTGCCCTGAATGTGGGTGGCACCATCCCCATATAAGACCCACTCTGAATGTGGGCCATGCCATCTCATAATAGATCCTCCCTGAATGTGGGTGGCACCATCCCATGGACTGGGATCCTGGACTGAATGAAAAGGAGAAAGCTAACTGGGTACCAGCCTTCATTTCCCTCTGGTTCTTGCCAATGAATGTGATGAGACCACCCACGTCACAGTCCTGCCACCATACCTTCTCCACCATAACGAACTGTTCCCTTGAACGGTGAGCCAAGCAAGTACTTCCTTCCTTAAATTACTTTTGTTGGATACTTTTTTTGAAGGAATGAGAAAAATTACTAATACAATGTTCAAAGCAGGTAGCAGCAGCAAGGACTGGGGATAGGCAGGAGAGTGACAGTGGAGCATGCCTGCACAGTTGCCCTGATCTTGGAGGAGGGGAGAGGCATTTCTGGTAAGGAAAGAGATGCAGGGGTGCTGTAGGGCTGGGGTGGGGGAGAGGTTGTTCTTTCTTTATGGTTTCTTTCCTCCACCCCATGAAAACGAGAAGTCACAAGCTAAGGGTGAGGAATCAAACCAAGATGAGAATATGCCCAGGAGCCTCCTGGTGCTGCCCAGAGTCACATGGTACAGTGGCTTTGCCCCAATGTGGGAAGGGCCTTCTTGAGCCAGAAAAGTACTGTGGTTTGCTCTGGCTCCATTCAGTGCTTGGGCCCTGGTCTAAGGAGGGTTGAGATTCCTTCCAGAAGTCACTGGGCAGGGGAGAGAGCATCAGAGTCGAAGACAAGGGAGTAAAGGCAGGGTCTGCTGGGCAAGGAGGGAAGTGAGGCCATGGGGGTGGGGAATGATGAACTGTGCAAAAGAAGAAGGTCAGAGGGATTAAGGAACTGCGAGGGGCATGCCCCTGTGTTCCAGTTTCAGTATCATTACAGGGGAATTAAAAAACTATGGACAGTTCATTCAGTAAATACTGAACCGTTTAAAACTTAGGGGATGGCTCAGAAGGGAAAGAGGGGACCTGAGTTCAGATCCCAGAACCCATGTAAAAGCCCAATGTGGTAGTACACGTCTGTTGTGGAATATTGGTTTACACTGTGTGAAGATGTGTACCTGTGGTTGGTTTAATAAAGAGCTGAATGGCCAATAGCTAGGCAGGAGAGACTAGGTGGTACTCCAGGCAGAGAGAGGACTCTGGGAAGAAGAGAGGCAGAGGAGCCAATGAGATGTGGAACAGGTCAGACACATAGAATGGGAGAGAGGTCAAAGACATGTAGCTGGAGAGATGGCTCAGTGGTTGGGAGTACTGGCTGCTCTTCCAAAGGACTCAGGTTCAATTTCAGCACCCAAGTGGCAGCTCACAGCTGTCTGTAACTCCAAGATCTAACACTCTCACACAGAAATACATACAGGCAAAATACCAATGCACATTAAGTAAATGAATTTTTTTTTTAAAAAAAAGAGAAGTGATTCAACATAGATTAATAGAAACAGGTTAATTTGAGTTATAAGAGCTAGAAGGGCCAAACCCAAGCTAAGGCCAAGCTTTCATAATAATAATAAATCTCTGTGTTATACAGCCCACAGGAAAGTATTATTACATTTGATGCCAATGTGGGGCACCAAATGATGTTTTGCTGACAGCTTAGCAGCTGCGCATGAATCTACTAATATTTTAATGGTCGTCTGCAGCCCCACAGTCCCACAGTCAGTGCCCTGACAGCCAGGCCTTCCTGTCCCATGACCCCAGCTTTGCTGTGGCTCCTATATGTAGGCTTAAACTAAGTCTCTATCAGTCTATTTACCAACAAAAACAAAAAGTCAGATGTGGGGATAAAAACCTGCTAGACCAGAAAAGCCCAAAAAACGACCAGGGCAGTGTGAATAAGACAGGTGGAGTCTTGTGTTTCCTGGCCAGCCATTGTAGCCCAAATAGTAAGACTAGCTTCAGTGAGAGATGCTGTCTCAAAGGATTAGGTGTGGGGGGTGGTGGTGGAAAGATGACTCAGCAGGTAAAGGCACTTGCTGGATAAGCCTGATGATTTGACTTTGATCCCTGGAGGAAAGGTGGAAGGAGAGAATCACCTCCTGAGAGTTGGCCTCTGACCTCCACATGCACACACACCACGGTACCCGCCCCCGACCCCCACTAATACATAAACAAGGTGGAGAGCAATCCAGGGAGGTACCAGGTGTCAAGTTCTGTCCCCCACATTTACTCACACACACAGGTGCACATATGCATAAGCCACTTGAACATGGGCATGTGCACGTGTGCACACACAAATTGAAAACTTATAATTAATTGGAGTCCTATGATGTACCAAGCACTCTGCCAAACACTCCAGATTTGCTATCTCTCATTTAGATCTCATGACCATCTATTGAAGCTGGTACTATTATTTTCCAATTGTTTTGAGTCTCAGAAAGATCTAGAACCTCTTCTGGGGGGAGGGGTGTACGACAGCAGCGAGGGTTATGCTACCTCAGTGTGCTGAGTTCATGTTATTGTGGTTCTCAGCTGAGTTACTCCACAGACTCAACCCCACCAACAGACAGGGGACCTGATCTTGGCTGCCCAGTGGTTGAGCTGGGGTAGCATGATTGGGGGGAGGGCTAGGAAACTCTTCCTATTTTGCTGAGTGCAGCTGCCCATTCCAAGGCTACTTAGCTATAAGGGGGGAGACATTGCCTAAACTTGGCTACCAGGACTTCTACTCCAATCAAAGAAAGTTCGCAAGGAGGAGAGAAAGGAACAGAACCAATTTATTTTGGCAATCTGAGCTCTCAAAGTGTCTCTGGTCACTGTAGCTTCCTGTCAC
The DNA here is from genome assembly GCA_001685095.1 of Ellobius talpinus. Classification (NCBI taxonomy): domain Eukaryota; kingdom Metazoa; phylum Chordata; class Mammalia; order Rodentia; family Cricetidae; genus Ellobius; species Ellobius talpinus. The sequence goes on from LOJH01052569.1 coordinate 8,905, forward strand.
TCACAAGTTAGTCATTAGCCTTTCAGGAAGCTCCTTTGCTGCTAAAGATAGCTCCTTGACCAATAATTGAGCCATGCCCCCAGCTCTGTCGGTGGCCTTTTATACAGTGTTTATGTCACATTAATGGATTAATCGTGTGTCAGGGCACAAGTGTGGAGATCAAGGGACAATTTCCAAGATTCAGTTCTCTTTCTCTGCTATGTAGTTCCCTGAAATTGAACTTAGTTCCTTAGGTTCAGAGGCAAGCACCTTTATCCTTTGAGCCATCTTGCTGCTCCGTCAGAGAGTTTTTAAACCAACCTGGAGGGAAACCCTCTTAAATTTAATGCTCGTAAGAAACCATAGGCAAAGACCAAAAGGAAAAGAATTGCAAGCCTCACAGTGATTGTTCCTGGGATCAGTGTGCACTGAGTACGACCAGGGCCAGAGAGAGGAGCTGGAGACACAGACTTTAAGGAGGCCTTCTCTCTCTCAAAGTTGTGTGCACGCAGGGCCGGCTCTTTAGTCACTGGCAGAGCTGGGGGTGGGGCTCAGTTGGTAGATGGCTTGTCTACTGTGAAGGAGGCCCTAGGTCCTAACTCCAGGCTGCATAAACCAGGTGTGGTGGTTTATGCTTGTAATCACAGCTCTCAGGAGGTGGAGGCAGGAGGATCACGAAGAGTTCAGGGTCATCTTCCGCTACACAGCGACGGTGAGACCGATCTAGTTCCGAAAGTCACTGACAAAGATCAAGTCAACTGTCTCTAGGTGAGTGTTTTTGGGCCAATGGAGAGCTTTCTATTCCAGGTGAGCATTTGGGGACCATGGCATTCTCCACATGGTGGCTCTGTCATTACCCCGCACGTCATGGTCAACACAGGGTCAAGGCTGGGTGTCGCCCATAAGGAGGAAGAATAGGGAGGATGTGCCAGCTGACTTCACACCTCAGCCTGAGGTTTCATGCCTTCGTGTCCACTGCTGAGAAAGAGGTACCCAGCTGGCTTTCGGTCTTTGTCACACATGAGTCATGGGGTGAGGGTAGGGCAGCCATGTAACTACAGAAGCAGGGAAAGCTAGCAAATCCCACCAAGTCGCTGATCACAGGGAACCCAATTTCCAGCAGGTTCTATTCTAAATGATACTAAAGGTTGCTGAATAAGTATCTCGGGGGCTCAGGGAAAGAAGGGTGCTCACGGGCTGGAGTAAATGGGGAGGCAGAGGAGACAAGGGAATGCCGCCCAGAGGAGGAACTACAGAGCATCCCATGGTACCAGGAAAGGGCCGGAGGACAGGGCCTGGCATCCTTTTTTGGGCTAGCTCAAGGCAGGAGGCTCACTGAAGCTCATCACGAAGAGTGGCAGGCTTGTCAGTCAGTTGCCTGGGATTTTGTGCTAATTGCACATGACCTGTGGTCTCTGCAGGCTCTAGACTAGACTACAAGGTGGGAAGCTGGCTGAGGAGAGGACGCTGTGCTGCTATGGGGAAGCTATCATCTGTGCTGAGGTGAGACTTTCTGGGGTGTGGGTGGCTGTTGGGGTCTCCTCCCCACACTTCTGTAAATAATTCCTCACCCATTGTGCTGGTCGGTTTTTGTCAGCTTGACACAAGCTAGAGTTGTCTGGGAAGAGGGAGCATCAGTTGAGAAAATGCCTCCTCCATTAGCTCGGCCTAGAGGCAAGTCTGTGGTGTCTTTTCTTGATTAGTGATTGATGTGGGGTGGCCCAGCCCACTGTGGGCGGTGTTACCCTTGGTCAGGTTGATTGGGTTGTATAAGAAAGTGCACTGAGCAAGCGTAAGAAGTGTTCCTCCATGGCCTCTGCTTCAGTTCTTGCTTCCAGGTTCCCAGCTTGAGTTCCGGCCCTAGTTCTCAGCAATGGACCACGGAGGTGTAAGCCTTTTCCTCCCCAGGTTGCTTTTGGCTGTGATGTTTTATCACAGCAATAGAAGGAAAACTATGACACCCATGTTCTGTAAGTGAGACCGATAAACTCATTGGTTTCCCCAAGCTGGACTTGATGGAAGACACTTTGGTTGGTCATTGGCGCCTTAAGGGTGGCTTAGACATTTGTTTAAATGTTCCTGCAACACCCTGTTACAAAATAAGCAAGCAAACAAACAAATAAACCACCCACAACCATGAGGATGTTCACAACACCATGAAAGGCAATAAACGATAATAGTATGAACCTGACAGGGTCTTCTGAACCCCCGCTGAGCAGCAGATAACCTTGGCGCCCAACATGGTGATGTAAGACAAGGGTGGGTACACTATCCCAGGCCGCCGTTTATGTTCGGGAATTAAGCGATGTTGGAGTCGCAACCCACATTTTTCCATGCTGCATTTTGCGAAAACAGAGACAGAAACTGTGGCTGAAGTAAGAGTATGTGGACCCATTGGAAGTGTTGCTAGCTGACGGCACCAGCAGGGGCTTTATCAACACGGTGACTGTGAGGGTAATTCTGCTGCCCGGGTACCACCCTACTCACCAGCTGAGAAGAACCGTTTCTATTCTAAAATGTTTGTGGGAGTCAGTGTAACAGTGCCTATAAAACTGCTTCAAATACAGTGAAGTACCACATGAAACGTGGCCATTATTTTATTTCTCTGCTGAGTGTCCGTTTAAATACAGAATGGATAACAAGATGTCTGTCTTCTGGGATTGCCATAAGGATCTGCTAAGAGAAACGATTTAAAAAATATGGAATTAAACACGGAGAGAGTGCCTTGCTGTCTATCGCCGGTTGTATAGTTGGTCCCGTAAGACACCCCCACTCCCACCCCAGTCTTCTCTTCTGCAACTGAGGATCGCATACTGCCCTCCCTACCAGCCTACTGGGAGCAGTAAGGGAGATGGCAGGAGTGAGTCCTTGGCGCGGTGCCCGGCCTTGTTAGATCCGCAGGCAGGTGCGGTGACGAACGCCACCTCCCACGGATCCCTACCAACAGCACAGCTGAGCTGTACCCCTCTGCCTCTGCTCAGCGCCCACGGTCAGGCCTGGGTGCCGGTATAATTAGCTCCATCTCGGCTGCTCATAGCCTCTGACACGACTGTCACCTCCCACTCAGTTCCCCAAATCAGCTATTCCCACCGCTGAGTCGATCAGGTGAGCGTCACCAGAGGACAGCTTGCTCCTTACAACAATGTGTCGCAAGGACCCAGAGCTCTCCCCCGATCCTCCTTCACCTTAGGCTGTGTACAGAAATAAAAGGAAAAAAAAAGTTTGGGTGGGGAGCAGCCTGTAGTGTCTGCTGGGAAATCGCGTTCCTTCAGACCCAATAGCCTGCAGGAGAAAGGCAATCTGTCTCTTTAAGAGGCCTCCGCGGAGGGGCGGGGCCGGCCGGCGACGCTCCAGCCCGCGCCCTCCGTTAGTCCTGCCTCCTCTTTAGTGACAGACAAACAGCCCAATGGAAGCAAGAATATTAAGCTTGACGGCAAAGAGG
>LOJH01052570.1:0-10250 GCA_001685095.1 Ellobius talpinus
GAGGGAAATGGGAGGAAGGGAGGAGGTGGAAATTTTTAATAAAAATTAAAAAAATAAAATGTGTATTGTTATTTTAAATAGGAGAGAACTGAATTTGTATGTGCCTGAAGAAAGTCTGAGTAGCCCTGTTGGTGGTGGGTGGATGCACATGCCTTTCATCCCAGCACTTGGGTGGTAGAGGGAGGAGGATATCAGTGATTTTTGGGGCCAGCCTGGACTATAAAGCACTTTCCAGGATGATCAGGGCTGTTACAACGAGAAACCTTGTCTTCACAAAACAAAACAAATGCAAAAAGAACAACAACAAAAACAACAACAACAACAACAAAAAGGAAGGAAGGAAGGAAGGAAGGAAGTCTGATGAGTGTTGCTGTAGTTGACCTACGAAGAGGTTAATGACTCCAGACGAATGGAGGCTGAAGGTTGAGGCAAGGATGTGAGAAGTAGAGGAGGTAGAATGGGTGTTAAAAGAAGTAAGTTTGCTCTCAGGACATTTAAGATGGAAATATTACTATCCTTGTGTATTCTATACGTAGAAGAAAAAAGATTAATGTACAAATATTCTTTTGAAGTATAGAATACTTCAAAATAGACAGATTTCAAGTTAAGTCCTTAAACTATAAAAATTCTGGAAATGCATATGAGAGAAAGTCCTTTTGATTTTAGTTTAGGCAGAAACTTCACATGTGCAGCTCCCAAAGCTCCATCCTGAAAAGGACAGGTTGAAAACTTGACTTAAATGAAATCTTTTGTTCTATGAAAGCTCAGTAAGAAAATGTTTAGACAGAGTAAAAGAACATATTTTAAGATGACATATTTTATGTAGAACTTGTTTTTAGAATATTTAGAATATGAAGAGTTCTCAAATCTTAGTAATAAGAAGGCAAATAACCAATATAAAATCAGACCATTTGAGCTCACATTTTATAACAGAGATACATTCTAGCATATGAGCACATGTAGAGATTCCCAATAGCACTGTGTTAATAAAGTACAAGATTAAAACACAAAGACTGCAAATACATCAGATCTAAAATTAAAAATGACTGACCATGCCAATTTGTGGAAGGAATATAGAGCAACTGTCATTCAAAGAGTTTAAGTGGGTGTGTAAAATGATACAATTTTGGAAATAGATGAGCACTTTTTAAAAGTTGAACACACATCTATCATGCAATCTATTCCTTAAGATACTATATTATTACCCAAGGAAAACACAACATATGTTCATAAGAGACTGGTAAATAAACATCCATAGATGCTGCGTTTGTAAAAGCCCCAGGAAGCAAGCATCTTATCTTAGCAATTTTCCCCTTCTGTGACAAAATACTTGTTAAGAAGTCATTTCAAGAAAGAATGCATTCTGGCTTCCAGTTTGAGGGCATGCATCCCATCATAAAGTGGAAGTCATGGAAACAGAGGAGAAACTGGCTGGTCACACTGAACTGACAGTCAGGAAGTAGAATTCACAGGAAATGGAACCAGACCAGAAAACCTCAGGTTTTTGGGCCATGTCTTGCGTCAATGCTCCACCTCTAAAGGTTCCCAACCTTTAAATAGCATCCCCACCTAGGGAAAGCATTCAATCACAGGGGATGCTTCACACCCAAATCCCAACATCACCTAAATGTGCAGGACAAATAAAATGAACTAAGGAATAAACTGTGAGGAACCCTTTAGTGAATGTGACTTGGTAACGAACATTGACAGTGACACAAAGGGATCCTTAATAAATTACACTGGCCGGGTGGTGGTGGCACACACCTTTAATTCCAGCACTCCAGAAGCAGAGGCAGGTGGATCTCTGTGAGTTCGAGACCAACCTGGTCTACAAGAGCTAGTTCCAGGGCAGGCACCAAAACTACAGAGAAACCCTGTCTCAAAAAACAAAATAAATACATTACACTGAATGAAATAAGCTAGGCCTAAAGCAGTGAATTTGTGTAAACTTACAGAAATTGCAATCTGAGCTCTAGTGACAGAGAGGGGGCCAGAGGTGATTTGGCATGTAGTGTGCTATATCTGCTCCCCTAGAATGCTGCTGACTGATAGCCCAAATAACTGAAAATTTCTCACATATCTGGAGGCTCAGAGCCCGAAATCAGCTAGAGCAGAGCTAATTTTATCCCCAGGTGTCTTCCCTGGCTTGCCGAGGACTATCTTCTCACTGCCTTCCCCACATGGACACCCCTGATGTCTCCTTGGGTATCTAATATTTCTCTTAAAGAAACTGGGAAGATCAGGCTCACTCTAATGGCTTCACTATTACTTCGTTACCTCTTTAAAAGCTACCTCCAAATTCATAGTCTAGGTTTTGAAACCTGGAGATATATGAATTTAGGAGCAAAACTAAATCCGTAACTTTTGGGAATAGGTCTGCAGAGACAGACACTGTAGGCATTGAAGAAATCTATGGCAATGACAGACAAGTTTATTTGCTTCCATTAGGATGATGATTCCTAAGAATATGCATATGTCAACATGACCTCAGGAACTGTATGGGATGCATTTAGTTTATTGCAAATTGGCCGCTAGTAAAATCCTTGCTGCAACACATTGGTAAGTAATATCAGGAAAACTTGAATTTAACAAAATAAAATCCAAACCAGATTCCAGGTAACAACCCTTTTGGGAATAATGTTTGTGGTCAAGTGTTTTCCAACAAAATATATGAATCAGTGTATGTTTAAATCAATGGCCCTATAATCCAGTTGACATTGCATAATGCAGTAAAAAATCCATGTGATTATTTTTAGTTATCCACACTTAAATATTTATTTTATGCCTAATCAGTGAAAATAATCAATGGACTGAGTTTTAGAGAGAGAAATTGAAAGCACAGAGTTCTGAGATCCTGGTGTGCAAGCATTATATGTACCAAACCTCATTTAAGTTTATATTAAATTGCAGAGACACAGAGTTTCCTAAAGCAGTTCAATCCAATTTGGGGACATGTCAATTTTTCAATGTAATAAAAGGGGAAAAAAGCAAGAATCAATGACAATAAACTTACTGTAGATGCTGCCAACAGGGCCAAATATTGCTGATGGTAATAGAGATAATCAGGCAGGGAGGCGTTGCAGACGTCCTTTTCCATACTGCCAAGATCACGGACAGCACCTGAAGCCACAGATGTTAGTGATGACTTATAGCTGTCCTTGTGTGCACACTCCCATGATAAAGCTTCATTTATGAATTAAAAGACTAAGAGAGCAATGGCAATGAAAATAAAATACAATAACTATGGCAACGTGTGGTACTCAAACACAAGCATTGCAGTAGCACATGGCTGGCTCTGAGAGCAGATATTGCTAAGTAACTGACACACAGCTCAGTGACATTACTGCACAGAGAGTCTGAATAAAGAGCTGAGTCTCCTCTTTACTAGATAGAATGTGATGGCCTGATATTATACTGCATAGAGCAGAGTGGAATTGAGGAATTTTTCACTGAATACTTTAGGAATGTGCTTAATTAGAAATAATAGAAACTGGAGAGTGACATTATTGATAATGGGGTACTTTGGGGTTCTGAGCTGACATTCTCTCTGCTAGTCAGGTCACAAGACATATTGCTTAGTAACTTATATGCAATTATTGTAGGCTAACAGCAAAGTAGGGCAAATTATTTTTAAGGAGACAGATCTATTTTCAACAATATTGTGCAGAACTATTTTCACAAAAACAAAAGAGAAAAAGCAGTATTTACTGCTAGATGACAATTCCTTTTCAAATCATTAAGAGAGGCAACACAGGCATTGTTCCTTTAACTTCTCTACATTGCTGGAGTCTCCTACCCCTCCTCAGTAGACACTGTGTGAGGTCAACACTAGATGGTGTTGTGCTCCTTCTGTTTGGTTGCATTTGCAGCGAAGACACTTTTTGCTTAGGCAGTCTGTGTGTTTTAGGTGTTTTAATGGGAGATCAGCACTTGTTAGAAAACAAAAGCCAGTTCTGCTTATGAAATATGTTTAGGTAGCTGTAGGTACAAGCAAGCTTTTTTTTTCCAGTTTTAAGCTTAAGCAAATGTGTTTGTGATTAGCGTGGCCTGTATTCTCAGATTCCAAGACTTTATATTTTGCAAATAAATTTTCTTCAGAATATAAAGAGTCTAGTAAGCAAAATTAAGAAAAGAATTTGCATGCTATGTTGATGTTTTATTCCATTGTTTTAAATTTCTTAATTTTATGTAATGAGCATTTTACCTGCTTGCACGTATATGTATCATGTGCATGCTTTGTGGTACAGAAGATAGAAGAAGGCACTGGATCCCCTGAAGCTGGAATTGATTGTAAGCTTCCATGTTGGTTCTGAGAACAAAATCTGGGTCTTCTGTGGAGCATCAAATGCTCCATCTTTCTCTCTAACCACAGATGTTGTATTTATTTAAAATCTTTCAGAAATAGACTTTAGTTTTTTTTTAAAAAAAATACATCATGGAAAGAAAAATTGCCTGTTTTTTTCCTCTTAAAATTTCATTTAGATCTTCAAACCATAATTTTGCTTTTCAGAATGAGTATCTAGTATTTAAGAATAATGCTGAGGTTTGAATTCAAGACTGGTTGTGATTTTGTTCCAGACTACATTGTACTTCATAATAACATTTCAGACGGATTACATTAGGCAGTTAGTGATGCCAGAGAGACTGAGCTCCAGTCTTGTCCATATGTTCTCTTGCTCTGGAAATCTCTTTCCTTTCTACTTCAGAAAATGCCTGCTCATATTTCCAGGACCAGGAAACATAACTTTCCCTGTTAACTCATTGAGGTCTTTCTAGTTTCAGTTTCTTGTGCTCATATTTGTAAACATTTCCTCCAGCACCGTGGCTGCCCATTATGTATGGTAACTCTGATAAACATTTGTTTTCTGTATTGACATCTGAAGGTTGTACAGCAGAGGCTACTTATTCATTCTGATTCATTGTCCTTAAGTATTACTAAATGTTTGAAATTTGACATTTGTTTTTAAAAGATACATAAACAAAGGAATCTTGAATCAAGCTCAGGTTACCATTTTATGAATAAATAAGTTATGGGTAGAAAAATAATCCTCCATTCTACATTCACAGGTATGAATTTCCAATTTTTAATGATGAAGGTGCTATGGTTTATTACCATGATCTTCTGCATGTTCTGGTGGTAAGGCAAGAGGTTAGATTTTCTTCAAAAATCCTATATATTTCTGCATTGAACATTTTGTTCTTTTCTGAATAGGTCTTTCTCTTGAGCAATTACAAGTCTAAGTTATTTTCCACGTGTTGCTAGAACAAGTTATAGGACAGACAGTTAGGGAACTAATTAAGCTTTGGGTGTAAATTAGTTCAGGCAGCTCAGTCTGAAGGAGAAAGGGAGAATGGCTCCACCATTTTTAAATGAACATCAATGGGAAAGACAATTGTCCTTATTTGTTGAGAGAGCTCAAGGGAAGAAGGGTCAGGAGGATGAGCTCAAGTCCACAGACAGCTGTTGTGATAACCACAAACACTGGCCTTTGGGGACAAATAGGAATTTAAAGTTAACGCTAGTCTAATGTGACTAGAATGTGAGCCATTAAAGTTTCAATGAAAATTTGTAAAGAAGTAAAGATTAGTAAATATTTCGGTATTTTTTTTCACACATAGTTTTGCTCACACTATACAATTACATCACTATTGAAACATAGCTATAAAGGGCAAACGGTCACCAAATTGGGAAACTGGACTATAGTTTGCCAGTTTTGAGTTATAAATAAATATGTGCAATATATAGCAAATCCTTAACAAAAGAATAGGTGTTGTGGAACAGAATATTAGTTTAACTAGGTAAACATGTGCTGCATTTGTTTATGCTGCATTTAACTAGGTAAAAAATGTGCTGCTGTTTCACCTTGCCTGCCTAAGAAACCTGATGGATCTAATAAGATCTGAATGGCCAATATCTAGGAAGAGGAGGGATAGGTGGGGCAAGTGGGCAGAGAGAAAAGGGGAGTCAGCCAGGGAGTAATCAGGGATCAAGCTGCCTGGCAGGGGCCATATAGCAAGACCTGAAGGAAGCAGTAAGGTAAGATATATAAAATGAAAGAAAGGTAAAAAGCCCTGAGGCCAAATGTAGATGAAGTGAAACTGGTTAAAGTTATAAGAGCTAGTGAGACAAGCTTAAAGTGAGACTGAGCATTCATAACTAATAATAACTCTCTGTTCTGTGTCATGATTTTGGGTTTGGCAGTCCAAGAAAGCCTACTATAAATAGGTGTCGAATATGTTGCTAGGTACTGAATTTAAGAGAGAATGTGACTGAATTTAAGTATAAGTGTTATGTTGTACATCTATTTAAAATGGAAGAAAAACTTCTAAAACTTTCCAGTTTGGATTAGCATATTTACATCTCTCTGAACTTTATCAGGCACTGTTATTACAACGGGATGTATGCTCAGTCTGAAGATTTCCCTTCAGTAAAATTTAAGCTCCTTGAAATCACAGCTTGCTTAAAATACATCTTTACTTCAAAACTTGAATGAAAATGACAATTTTAATATCAAAATACATGTCTCATTCCAGATAAATGTAATAGTCTTATCATCCATTCACTAAAGAGGCTATGACAAAAAAGCTGTAAATTCTTTAAACAAATTGTATGTAATTGCTTATAATATCTGTAATAATTGAAAACAAAACAGAATAATTGCCTGAGAGATATTACTTGCTTAGTTTATAAATATTTGCTGCAATTATGGATTATGATGATTGGCAAAATTCTACAGCTCCACGGGGATAAATCAGACAATCAGATTTACTCTCTCTCATCATAACTTTGAGTACATTGTTCTCTACAATATGATGGTAGGGGAGTCTTTTTCTGTGAAATGAGATATAATATTTCTATCAAGAGAAACATCATTATACATGCTTACATATTATTATCTAACCAAGAGTAGAGTAAACAGACATGAAGCTATGAAGTTACAAAAATATTTCTAATGGTAATGATTATAATATTAGGAACAATTGCTAGCACAATGACTGTAAAGAATCAAATACAAAATCTGCAGCATTAAATAGGAATAAATGCAGAGTCAAGAACCTGATTGAAGGGGAAAAAGAAAATACAATAATTAAAATATAACAAATCATGTTGGATGGTGAGATTCCTATTCTTGGTTGCCAACCTGACTACCTTAAGGATGTACCACACTCCTGAAATGGAAGGAACAACTCTGAGAGTTCTTTTTTGCTGCATTTGAAGGGGGTGAACCCACTCCTAGTCTGGAATATTGAGGTGGGAAGACACATACACCTTTGGTCCAGATCAAAGGTCCTGTTTCAAGATCTTGAAATAAGAAGATCTGCCTTTAATCTGGGTTATACCTTCTCATGGAGGTTTATATAAGAACATAGAATAAGGAAGCTTTTGCTGTTAACCTGCTTTCCATGGTCTTGCTAGTACATCCATTCTTTTCACTGGCATTAGAGACTAATTCTTTGGCACTCCAGCATACACTGAAGACCAGATGAGACATCTAGCCTTGTGGAGTAAGCAGCTACTGGATTATTAGACTTTCCATTCATAAACAGTCATTGTCAAATCAATTGGACAGCAGCCTATACATCATATCAATAAATTCCCATATCTATCTCTATCTATATATATCGAGATATTTATTCTATAAGTTCTGTTGTTACTCTAGAGAGGACTGACAAATACAAATACATGTGACCAAGGAGATCATAGTAGCAGCAGCAACAGAAAAAGAGAAAGAAGAAGGAGGAGGAGGAGGAGGGTCATGAAGACAAGGAGGAGGAGAACAACAACAACAGCAACAAAAAGAACAACCACAAGAACATCAATGCAAAAACAGAACAAAACAAAAGCAAAAAAGAAAAATAATTTTTACAGTATTGGTAGATTTATAGAAGAACATTCAAAACAACCATGTGCTTAACCTTACACTATAAAGAATAATTGGATAGTTGTTATCTACATATGTTATAGCCACAAATAAATTTATTGCTTCTTTCACTCATCATCTGGTTGCATATATTTTGCTCTGTCAAGGGAAGGGCATCTGAAATAGGCAACGGGGAACATCCTCTGTGTTTATGGTCCTGCATCCTGGACAGCCAAGGAACCATGGGCAATACTAACAGATTCAGAAGTTTGTGGCTCTGAGTTCTAAGCTCTAGAGGCCAAGTACTGTATGTCTTAAGTGCTCAGGTCAGAGCTTAGATGGTTCTAGTCCTTGCCAGTGGCCTTGCCCTGACTGATCAATGACCCATGAATTATAACAGCAGATACATTGGTGGTTAATGTTACTGTTTTAAGTCTTAAATGTCAAGATTCACAACTTCTGACAGCGTCTTAATGGTGTCAGATGGTCTTGGACCTTGCATGTGTTTGGATTTAGGGTTAAAACTTTGTGTAACTCCAAGGAGAATCAGTTAGGAGTCTCTCACATCTAAGCCTTCACAGCTTCCTTCTTTTTTGCTTTCTGCCTTCATTTCTACTACTATTATCCTTCTACTACTATCCTTCATTGTCTCAGCTGCTTTGACCTCTGTTGGAAGCACTGTGGCCTGGTTTTGGATTAGTGTTTGTGATATGGAATTCCCCTCTGTATGCTATGAAACTATGTTTTATTACTATTGGTTAATAAAGAAGCTGCACAGGAAACTCCTTGGGGGGCCTCTTGCAGGCCCCAATTTCAAACAAGGCCCAGTCATTCCCAGTCACTGTGGAGAACATGTCTCACCAGGAAAATTAATCAACCCGGTGCCTACTGCAAAAAAAGCATACTGTTCTGGATGATGGAATAGATCTGGCGGATGAGTCAAAAACTACAGTAGGAAATAGAAAACATATTTTGGCATAATTCTATAAATGATCAAAGACTAAAGCTAAGAGTACATATAAATGACATTGTAATTGAAGGATTTTTAGACACAGGTGTGGATGTGACTAGCATTACTCCAGAATCTTGGCATTCAGATTGGCCTCTTCAATAGGCAGATATTCAATTCCTAGGAACTGGAACCCTATCTCAAGTAAAACAAAGCATGAGGTGGGTTGAATGAATAGGGCAATAACAACAGAAAGGATGGCTGATGTCATATGTAGCTAATATTATAGTGAATTTATGGGGTCGTGAAGTATTGCAGCAATGGAATACTCAGGTTAACATTTCTGCAGTCCCCAAAACTCATGTTTCTGGGAATGATATTATAAGATATTAAAAGCAATGGTCACCAGCCAGTCAGGTTGTACAAGACCATAAAGCAGCTAGCAAGCCTTCAGAGATTCTAATGCCCTTTCTTTTAAGAGGGTTAACTGAGAAACCATATGGGTTAAAAATGGCCTTTAATGGAAGACAAACTACAAGCTTTAGAACTGCTGGTACATGAGCTACTAGATGCTCACCATATTGAAGAATTAACCAGCCCTTGGAATTCTCCTTCATTTGTTGTTAAAAAGAAATCTGGAAACTGGAAAATGGTGACAGATCTGAGAGCTGTCAACAAGGTCATTCAACCTATGGACCCTCTACAATCTGGAATTCCTCTGCCTTCTCTATTACCAAAAGTTGTCCTCTTATAGTTACTGATTTAAATGATTGTTTCTTCACTATACCTTCACAAGAAAAGAATCAAGAAAAATTTCCTTCCACAGTGCCTACTTATAATAATTCTCAGCTTACTAGGAGATACCAGTGGATCATCCTCCCACAGGGAATGCTCAATAGTCCCACCCTGTGCCAATACTTTGCAAATTTGTCATGAGAAATAATATGTAAGCAATTTCCTAAGTCTATAATTTATCATTACATGAATGATATTTTGTTATAGGACTCAAATTCAGATAATTTAGAAAAATGTTTGAAGAAGTAAAGAAAGTTTTCCAAAAATGGGGATTACAAATTGCTCCTGAAAAAATATAAAGAGGAGATTCTATTACCTAGGTTACAAAATAGGTTTGCAGAAAATTAGAACACAAAGACACAAATTAGGAGAGACTGGTTACATACTCTTAATAACGTTCAAAGATTGTTAGGAGACATTTCCAGTCTACTTGGATTCTTCCCCAAATTGTACATGATGCACCAAGAACTGGAGCCTGTACATTTTATACTGATGCAAATAAATCAGGAAAGGCAGGTTACCAATCAGAAGAATTAAGATGGAACAAAGCCCTTATAATTCTGTCTAAAAGGCAGAATTGTATGCTATTCTTATGGTACTAAGTGATTTTAAAGAACCTCTCAATATAGTTACTGATTCACAAT
>LOJH01052572.1:0-12324 GCA_001685095.1 Ellobius talpinus
CTTTTCATGTGCCTCTGAACATTGATTCTCCTCTTTCACCAGTCTGGTGAAAACGGGGGGGGGTCCATTCCCTTGAATCAGTAATGCAAGGGCAAGGACAAGTGCCACACAATGCTAAACCAAACCAGGGTATTTTTGTCCCACTCTCCCTATGAAATCACTGGAAAATGAGACCCTCTCTTGGTGCTGAGTAGTCAAACTGGTATTACAGGATATGTCTACCTCGATTGATTGAGGTTTGTAGTTTGTCACATACTGAGCACAACTATTTAGGCTAATCTATGCTGAACAAAAGAAGGCAGTGAAATGATACTGACACAAATTTTAGAAGAACCACAGCCATGTCTGCAAAGCCTCGTCCATCAAGAGCTTGCTCATACTGGAAAGTACCATGAAATCGAATGCTTTCCTCGTGTCTTTATAGCTTAATTGACAGCTGTCATTCAAACAAGCCACACATGCCAGGATGGCTAAACATTAAGTGAAAGGGACTTGAACTGACAAAGAAATTGGTATCTTTATTTTCTAAAGAGATTCCAAAATATGCCTTTTAAGTTAGTACTGCCTTTAAAATACTTACAAATGGCTTTCTATCTGACATGAAGTTGGCCTCACACACTTGTGCATGTCAAGTAGGTACTGTTGACCCAAAGCACCTCTTATATACAGCATTTGTCCCTGCTCTTGTCTGTTTGTGCAATTTCTACCTACAGATCTGTCTTCATGGCCACGAGTCCTTTTCTCACCTGTATCAAACTGACTGACCGCATCATGGGCTTTGTTTCTGGAGGGTCCACCTGATTCTCTCACGTAGCCCTGATCTCTGCTAACATCACTAAGGTGCACCTGATTCTCTCAAGCAATCCTGACCTCTGATGACATCACTAAGGTCCACCTGATTCTCACGTAGCCCTGATCTCTGCTGACATCACTAAGGTCCACCTGATTCTCTCACGTAGCCCTGATCTCTGCTGACATCACTAAGGTCCACCCGATTCTCTCACGTAGTCCTGATCTCTGCTGACATCACCTATTAAACATTGGGTGCTGCCCATCTTTTCAACGACAATTGTAAACTCGACAATTGTATCATTCTGGTGCTTTGCATTCCCAAATAAAGACTATAAGTTTTCTTGGTAGGATTTAGATTTTTACCTTCTCAGTGAAGAGCATACATTGAACCGGGTGGTACTAACAGTCACATTTCAACTTTGTCATTTTTCCAGCTTTGTCTTAAAGCAAGATTAGTGGAACACACTTGATATTGTGATCTATGCTTTTATTATTATAGAATAATAGCATAAAATTGGAAAGGGACCATTTTTGCTTCTAAAATAAGAATTTTTTCTTAAGCACGGGGTAATTAAGTTCAAGATGTAAATACAATGAAAACAGAAAACCTTTGGTTTCATCATGCTCAGTGGTTCAATGACGAAACAGCAAATATAATGAAAGAATCTATGTAAAAATATTGTTAAAGTTAGTGGTTAAGGCCAAGTTTGTGACTTTGGTGGTCTTCTGTTAGTTTTCTGAAAGCAACTCATTTTCTGTAAAAAAAAATCATTTACTTGTGTTCTATATAAACAACATCAGTACAGATTTCTGTAAGGAAGTAGGTTGACTATAACAGAATATTGCTGGAAAGCTAATCAAATTGATTGCAAATAATAATCTTCATTTCAGAAACTGAGTTCCCTGAGCCCTAGTCATAGGTAGAAGGCATTGCACATGCCTGTTTGTTGTGTGTGTATGCATATACATGACTAATTAATACAAATGAATCTTCTGAGTTAACCAAATTGAGTTATCAATTATACAGAAATTAATGACTCTATTAGGATTCCAACCAAGGTCTCAGTTTCTCAGCCTCCTCCTGCCACTGCTTTTTTATCCATTAACCCTTCAGTGAAGCACTCATCCTGAAGAAGTCTCCTTCCTTCTCCCTTACTGCCATCACTCCCTCTAGTTCCTTTTTTTTGTTATCCACTGTTAGTGCTTCACTGATTTTTTCCCTTTCATTCATATATTCTGCTAGTTCCCTTTGATGCTTATCTTGTCCTACTCCTCCTATCCTCCAATCCTAATTTTCTCTGATAAGCTCTCCATTCATTCTCAATGTGATGAGCATACGGGGAAAAGGCATGCCACCTCCTTGATCACACGCACTGATTAAGCACACCATCTTTAGCTTCCTTCATCGCTGTTTAAATGTCGGGCATATGACCTTACTCAGGCCATGTGGATCCACCAAAAAAAGAATTGTTGGATTGCTACTGAAAATGAGAGAGATGAAAATTATCAATATTCAGGAATTCCTAAAAATAGAACATTAACCACAGAGACTTTAGAAGCCACAGTGTGAACAAGTAAGGATTAAAAACAAAACTGAAAGACTGGAATAATGAGAGCAAGATGCATTGTGTGGCTCCTGCTTTAGCCTTTCTGCAACACCTTCCACCTCAGAAATAACCTCCCCTCTGTCAGTTTAACTTCTTGTCTAGACTTCCTCTCTTCTTTGCACAGTTACTATGAAATAAAATATTCTGAACTGTCCTGTTCTTATAGGAACCATTTCATCTTTAATAAGTAAGGGAGGATGGGTATATGAAATGTAATCATATCTTCGGATTCTACAGCTCACATAGAGTCTGGCAAAGTAGAAAACATGGCTGTGGAGATACACATATATTAATTTTTAGAATGTTATTAATTTTTTTTGCTTTTGATGTATAACTTCATTGAGAAAGTTCCTGATAGTTTCTCCTTTAAAGTTTATGAAGTGAGATATATAGAGCTCATGCCATGAACAAAATACAAATTCATTTTTCAATTCCAATCGACACCTTAGAGTTTACTTTCTGGCAGCCACTGTAGAGACAACTACCGCATGCTAATTTAAAACTACTTGGTGTACATGACAACTACAGAAGGTCGCACAACTTAATGTAATTTCTGCCTATTAAAGACATGAGGATCAAAGGGTTTTCAAAAGTCTCAATCAGAAGGTTTATTTGCCTATTTTGTATTAATTTCAACTAAGAACACAAGGGTAAGTATACATAGACTGTGATTTGAAGGATATAAATGTACAATATTGGCAATGTATATAACGATTACTGACAAGAATTAATCATCAGTCTTCCCTCCATACACAGAGCAGTCAGAATAGACAAACAGAGTAGATAGACACAGAAGCTGTGTAAAAGGTCAAAAAAGCGAAAGCCTATTGTCTGCTATGACTTAAACCACTTCCGTTGATCTCATGCCCGGTTCCTTTAACACCATTTTAAGAGCTTGGTTTCATGTGTACTCTGACTTCTCAGGCTCACAATTTTTGTTACATTGTGGGAATAAACCACATAATTCAGTGTATAAACTACCTTTACATACTTCTCTGAACATTTATTTACGTGATGTTTTTCTTAACGATGGAACCTGTCGGTAAGCATCAGCTGTTTTATAGGCCTCCAAACTGTGTATTTTCTTTAAAATCCTTAACAACTTCATATTCTTGACTTTTGTTGAGCAATCAGGGAACCAAGTATTTCTGTGTTTGTCATAGTTGTTTTCTTGTTCTTGGGATTACAGTGGGCTAAGACAAATGGTCCTCTATTTCTTCAGATTTGGAGGAATTTGGTCCTCAGAACTACAGTGACAAGGATGTACTTGGATCCTATGGAAACATCTTTAAAATGGTGGCTTCAGAACCTAGAGAAGTGAGACCGGTTTCTCTTCAAATACAAAATACAAGACCTTATGTTTTCATCATACTCCCTGGAATGAATTTCAACTCCTGGTAAAAATGTTTATAATTAACTCTGCAGAGAATGGCAGCATAGAAACTAGAGTGAAAATTAATGAAAAATGTATACTGCAGTATTTTTACCATTATGAGACAACTTTTTCCTGTAATGGATCACTTGGGCAAATCCTTTTTTGGGACTGGAAGTAAACAAAGACTAATTTCAAATTTCAGTATCTACCCACTTTCTGTTCCAGCACTTCAGTCCCCAGAGATATCAAATAAATAATAAATCATTTTAAGGGACGGCCAACAAGGACTATAAACACAGAAAGATGAACTGTAAAGTCAAATTCAGTACAATTGTGCTTATTTTTTAAAAGCAGCAGTTATGACATTCAACTTGTACACACTGTGCCTATGTGTTAGAGATAAGATTTGCATATGTAATTAATTAGAATTATGTGTGGATAAATATTTATTGATAATTGTACAAATTTAGCATGTGATAAAGAGTTGTTTGGGATAGCCAAAGGTCAAAAGAATGAGTCCCAGAGAAGGGAGGTTATCCCAAACTAGTTACTGCTGTTCGTCCCTTGGATTTCCATTTGTTCTCTAGCCTTATCAATCTAGCATCTGGATCCCCAATTAAAAAGCTGGGTAGAATTAAAGTAAAAATGCAATTATCATAGGAGAGTCCCAGACCTACCCCTAAGCCATTTCTTCCAGATCACTCACACTCACTCCTTCAATAGCCCGGCAGGCTCTTCTTTGTAAATACAATTTCTACTTCCAACCTATGAATCTACCTTGATCTTTCAGCCATATTATCAAAATCAGTATGTTAAAAAAAACCTATAACTTCCCTCATGTCAGCAAATGTTGACTTCACTTTTCTAGCTATTTATGTTAAAATCCAGAAGTCATTACTCATTCTTCTCTTTTTAATCTATTTAACTCTTTGCATGTCTACAGGTCCTGTTGCCTTTATTCTATGTTATAAACTGAACTAGTCTGATTTTACGATCTTCACTATCCCAATCTGATTCCACATTAAATCAGCATTACAATGGCTTTAAGCTGCTGCCCTTCCTACTACTTTGACCATCTATAGTGTAAAACTCATGGATAGTTCTTGGGATTCCTCCTTATCATCAATGGCTTTCCATCAGTCCTTTCCGCATATCCTCAGTGTGATCTACAAGGTCCCTGTAATCTGAGCCTGCGACCTCATCCCCTGTCTCTTCTAAGGCCCAGACACTTCGACATTCTTGTGATCTTTATATTTACAAGATAGGTTTTTCTTCTCAGCACAGGACAATGTATTCACACTGTTCTTAATGCCTAGACTCTTCTCCTTCTATCTGGTATTAACTTTTCATTCTTTGAAGCTACAAATCAAGTCACTTATCAGTATTTAGATGTGCATTTAAACTTCAAAATAAAGACCTTAATAGAACATAAATATACCAATTATTCAAGTGATGTGAAGGCGAGTAATACATCTGGAGAGCAAACGTAGGCTCAATTTCAGGACAGCTCCTTAAGTATTTGAAAGTAGGACACAATAAATCAAAACCAGACCTCAGTAAAGAACACTTTCAAAGCTCAAAAGATTGTACATAATTTCCCACCAATTCTTTGATTCCCAGAGAATACAGTAATGAAATTCAGTTGCCTATTAAAGAACCTTTCTGCTCAAGTTAGACTCAGACTGGGTTTAAACAGCAGCACTCTTGGAAAGACAAACCAACCAGCGCCTCCACCTGGAAAAGACACAGCCATTTTCACAACTCGAGAAAGGACGACCTGAGTGAAGATGGAATTTGGTTAATAGCTCACAATACACAGCAGTTCAGAAACATTGACTTGAAAATTGGCAAAATAAAAAAGAAGCAAATGAAATAAAATAAAATAAATCTGAACTGTTAAGGATGCAAAAGTAGAATTCAAGCCAAAATTGCAGAACAAAAGATTGGAGGCCCAATTCTCAAATAAACAAGTTTCCTGTCTAACTTCTACTTACACAGCACATGCAAATAGGTCTTTGCACTGTCTACAGTGGTAGATTTGAATATTTTTCTTTACACACACACATACACACACACACAAAGAGTGGGGAAATCAGTTCTGCATAATATCATAACCAAACACTTACCAACACACTTGGAAAAACCATGCTGTGTGTAGAAACCATACAAATTATCTGGCTTAATATTAGAATAGTTAATAAGGCACTCTACTTTTCAAATTCTTGAAAAATCATCTCCTCATCATCACATAGGAACCTCTCGGCATTCATATTCTTGCCAGTTTGAAGTAAAGAAAAGTACTATTTGCCAAATTCTAACTGAATATATTTAGCATACTTTCATTGCTTGCACCCAAATGTAAAAAAAGTCATAGTGACTTACCTGAGTTGTTGCCTATTTGGGAGTTTCTTATAATTAGAATTACTAAAGTCCTCTTTCTTGCACTATGTAATCCCATCCTGTTGCCTTATTCCAAATATTTTCCATTTACAATGTTAAATCCTAACAGTGCACACATTGATGTCAATACACACATAAACCATCTTCCCATGTAATAGTCTGTGAACATGAAGTCTTTGAATAGTATGAAGTTCTGTTGTGCTCCTATATCAAGGATTTCCAAGGTTTGGTACCATGATCTAGTTGGAATTTGTGTGTGTGTGTGTAGTCTCAAAGGCATCAAATCAAATTAGCCCTTGTACTGAGAAGAGGTGAAGCAGGGCTTCAGCACATAGTAAGGCAAGGTGGTGGACCGCAGCATTTCAGTACAAGAAAAACTAACACAATGCAGAAACCCAAACAAAATGAAAGGGAGTGGCTGGAGACACAATCCCATGTGCCGTAGTTCTTCATGTACAACATCTTCGAAAGTCATTACTAAAGATTTTCACTCAAGGCAGAAGGAAGGCTTGAGGTGTTTTCTTTAGGCATGCTTACAGTGGATGACGAGGAGGGGAGTTAGGGCTCACTTGTTCATCTTTAACTTAGTCTTTAAAAGTTTTCAAGAAAAATAGATCCTAAGCATAATATTCTTTCTTTATGGAAATTAGGTAGATGGATGGATAGATAGATGATAGATAGATAAATAGATAGATGACTGATAGATAGATAGATGATAGATGATAGATAGATATAGAGTGATAGATAGATAGGCAGACTTAAGGTAGATATGGATGGACAAAAAGAACAATAATAGCATATTTTATGAAAGATTTGCACACAGCATCATACCACTGAGATAAGGGCACATGTAGAAATACAAACATTTACATATAAACAATATTAGATTTTCATAACTGAGTGTTCATTAATTTAAATCCCACAAATAAAATTTTCATCATGGAAAAATGGAGATATTTTGAATACTAAAGTCCTTTATTTAACAACACAGAAATTTCACAAAAACAACTTTACTGGGCAAATTGAAGTGATTTTTAAATTTTTTTTACAGTTTTGTACATGCCCCATAAGTGATTTTTTTCTTCAATAAATACACTGTTTTCCAAAACTGCTTTTTTAAATAACTGCACACGCTTACATACACCTTTACACAAATATCTATTAGAAAATGTAACCGATAACTGCACAGTTGGGAATGGGAGGACACCAGTAAAGGAGTACACTTTTGAGACCCACGTCCTGAAATATCTATTTGGCCATCGTGAAATGGAATCCCTCGGAACACAGTAGCTGTGCTTCATTCACTAGGAATACAGATCTCAGTATGAAACGCCAATGGAATAAAAACAAAATCTGAGATGTTTAGCTGCTACATGGGAACCAACTGTTTGCTATTCTGTGAATCTCACCATGATCAAAGGCCCACTACAGCTTTCTGCTCAACATATTTGACCCTGAATCATGCATTCATTTAACTGGGCCCCTCTTTTCATTCTTTGATTACTGATAATATCAGCTTCAAGGCTTTCTATGCTTTAGCACTAATTGCACAACGTCCATGCCAGGGGTTCTGACAAGGGATGGGAACATTTCTTTCTTTTAGTGATTACTTAATATTAAGTCATAGCAAGCCCATCGTCTTCCACTCCCTGGGATTGCTCAGAAGGAAACTGAAGGTTGCAGGTTAAGCAACCAGGAGACTTCTTATATCTGTATATCTTAGGGGGACGATGATTCTATTTGTGTCCCGTGGATGGATTCAGTACTACTTTGTGAGCATGCCTCTTATTTTATGAGGACAGACGAGGCCACTGGAAAGAAACTCACCTTAGTCTGAAGGTCAGAGAAGGCAGCTCTGCATTATGATATTCCCAGAGTGCTGAGGGCTAGCTAAGAGGAACATTTCCTTAGTACAGCAGGTGTCAATAGCCCATAAATTCTCCTGTGCTTCTCTCAAATGCTGCCAGGACAAGACATCCACTGATGACTGAACTCTTGTGTGTGTGAATTTCTCTAATAACCTTAGCAATATCTGAGGTATAATTTTTAAGTTGTATATATACAACCTACAATCTGATGGCTAATTTCTAAATTTCCTTGATATGAAGAATGAAACATAGAGTGAGCAACTGTTAAAGGTTATGTTTCATTAATATTTTGGAATAAGGAAAATTCACACCTTTAAGTCACTGCCCTAAGGCTACAAAGTTGTTTGTACATCGACACTTGAGAAAGAAAACTAGAGGGAATCTAAGATAATTTCTTTACCATCACCAGTGAGAACTGTATATGTACCTACATTTTGTAAACTGAGTTTAAGAGAAAATATAAAAAGTATGTGGCATAAAAGAAATTACCGTAAATAACAAAATGTAAGAATTAAAGAAAAAGGCCACACTGCTCAGTATAGTAGCACATTCCTTTCATTAAAAATAAATGAACTACCATATGAAACACACATTTACAATATACATATTCACTGTCTTAAAAAAACAAAACACAAAAGTCTAAAAAACAGAATACATCAAGACATGCAATACCACCTTGAGTTTTTGACCGTCCGTATGTTGCTATGAGGTCCCTATTGTGTGACTAATACAGTCTGAAAAGAACTTTGTTTCATTTGTAATCATTTTTACAAATGCAAGGGAAGCTTCCCATTCAAGTGTGAAAATAAGTTTCCACATACTCATAGTTAACACATTGGCAAAAATAAGAATAAAGTAAAATGAAAATTGTAAAGACAGAGGGAGAGAGAAGAAAAGAAACAATGGGACAATGAAGAGCTCATACAGCGCTCATTGGTCCTATAGCAGAAGCAGAAATGATAACCACCAACCCTCTAAGGAATACACATGGAATAGAAAGCTATCTCAAAAGTAATATACAGCCCATTTTAGCTTCTGATGATTTCATTCCTTTCTCTAAACACAGGCGGGTGTAGTACATAATGCATTTTCCTCACAGAGACTGCTTGACCATACTGCAGACTAGGCGTTGGTATACTAGCTAGGCACATTCATCCCACACTGGTATCCCACACTGGTATCCCACACTGGTATCCCACACTGGTATCCCACACTGGCATCATACAAACCCTACTCTGCTCTCATTAAGGTGCTCCAGTGACGCTGTACTTGACCCGCCTTGAGAAAAAAATTGTAATCTTATTTCCTATTCAAAACTAAAAGATTTTGGAGCACGTTACACTTTGAAGTCCTCACTGCTCTACCACCCGCCTTCTTCTGTTGTTTTTCTTCTCACTCACTGGTTTGACAGGCAGATAGAACAAAGATGTGAGACCATGGCAACTTTGCTATTTTATGTGTTTTTACTAAACTATGTTTTATTCCTGAAACTGACCCTTACTGTCTAATTTTTTTAAAAAAATTAAAGTATTTGTTTTAATGGGATAGGTAAGAAATACCTTTAAGAAATACAACTGTCCTAGGAAAACCCAATCTTACAGGACGAGGCTCCTGGATTCTAAGGATCCTGGGGGGGTCAGCTGTCTCGTCTATTATGAAATTCCTCTCACTGTGGCCTTGCTTTATGGAAAGAAAGCATCCTGGGATAAGAACAGGAATGGAAGCAGTGGGTGTTCTTCTGAGAGGCTGGGGGAAGAACACTCGTCCAACTGAGAGGCTATGGAAAGAAAGATAAAGAAACAAAAAATCCACCTCACTTTAATGAATGTCTTTAATTATTTTTAACTTGAAAATATGCCCAGCCATGCCTTAAAGTAGGCTTTGATGCATTCAAGGATTGTTTTCAACCTGCCCATTCAATGTCATACATGGAATTAAAACATTTGAAGACCCTTCTGTTTTAATCTTCCCTACCCCTCCCCAAAGCAAAAGAATAAACAAATAACCAAAAAGCGTGGACAGCCTTGTGTGGCTAGGAAAAAAAATTGTCAGGCATGACTGTCTCTTTCTATGATCTGATAACTTCAGTTTAGGAAACAATTTTTTAATTAAAAAAATTATACAACTGATTCTGCATTTCCCAACTATTCTGAGTACTCCCCTTACAAGTGCAACCCAAACAAGTCAACTACACTAAGTATTTGGGGGTATACCCTCTGTACAGCTCGTTTGTAAGCAACGCAAGTGCATAACCACTACTCTAATATAGTGCTCAAAAGATTCATTGAAACCTTCACAGTAGCTTTCCCTCTTACATTGACACATTTGAAGGTAACTGCTGGATGCAGTGTTATCTCTTAGTCTTGTAAAACCGGCCACCGAGTCTCTACAGAAAGATGCATGAATTACCACCAGTGTTGCTGCTGCTTCTACAAACCACTGGCAAAAACATTTAAAGCTAAAATTTATTGCTCCAGATTTAACTTGCAGAACCATATTGTTGTGTATAAACTGTTAATCTCCATAGATGCTCAGACATGATTGTCTCCTTGTGTCTAAACACACAAAATACAAGCTGCTATCTGTACAGTTTACAGTACTGAATCACATATATTTGAAAATGAAGTATAGATATGTACTTTGCAAAGATACATGATTTTACAGTCGGGGGTTACCCAAACTTATTTTTTTTTCTTTTTACAGCCACTTTCAAAATAGACAACAACTTCACTAGTATAGCTGAATTACATCAAAGGAAGAAGCAGTGTATTGAAAGTAAATAGACTGGCCAGTTCCCCAAGCTTCCCTGTTAATTTTATGTCTTTTCTTTTCTTTCCTTTTCCTCTTGTTGTTTGAAGAAATCCCTATACATAAAATGAAAATAATTTCTGGATATTTTCTTCAATGGTGGACTAAGTGGTTTCTTAAAATGAGACATTAGTTTGCCCTTCGTTTCCAAATGCCTTGAAAATAAGATACAGTACCGCTTTAAAAGAACCACCGGAATGCTTCAGCGCTGGGAACAGGGGTTCTCTATAAAAAAAGAGCAAGAAAACAGGTTAAGCTTTCTTTCCATATCAATATATTAGATTTTTCTCCTTTACACTTCAGCAATAATTTTAGTCAACCATACACAACATGAGAACATTGCAGCAACACACAGTAAAAGAGGAAACATTCAACCTTAAAATATAAAAATCATGCTATTCAATTGAATACTGGTAATACTGATTGAAATGACTGAAACACATTACATACTAAAACGCAGGAAATGCATCCTGTGACATATGTAGCCATCAGAATAAATGGAAGTTTCAAGGTATTAACCATTAGGAAGAGCAACTGGTGTCTGTATGTAAACCCAGTAGCTCCCTCATAGTAAAGCCACATCCATTTCAGTTGATCATCTTGTGTGTCTACACATAAATGGCACATTCTCATCATGCATAGGAAATAGATCTTTCATGATCTTCATTTATATTATCTTAGCTATCGCAAAAATTCATGACCAGCTATGCATGCCATCTTCAGTGTGCTACATATAAGCCTTTTATACAGCCAAAGTGACTATGACTAAATTATTCCACCCATTACACTAACAAGTATGTCAGCAGGCAGTAACCTGAAGTTTTATGTACAACATAAGTTGTATGTATGAAAATACATACATATTCATTCTATGCAAGACTAACGTCAGAACTGAGTGAATTATTTCTTTATTGTGGCAAACTGAAATGCTAAATGGATGTTACCAGCCAGCCATCCACACTGTGTGTATGTGTGCGCGCGCACGTGTGCGTGCATGTGGCTATATATATCTTAAGAGAATGTTCATAGTACTTGAATTTCCTAATAGAATACAACGAAAAGTCATAGTACACAAAGCTCTAATAATGGATGTTGGCTTTGACTTTCTTTCTCATACATAAATAATTTGGTTGTTGTTCTCTTTTCATAAAAATGTTAATTGAAAATAAAAATCTTTATTAACCTAGTACATTATCAGTCAGACTTTAGACTACTCTCCTTTGAGAATCCCAAACTCGTGCTCTTGGGTGTATCTTACTTTATTCCAAAGGAGTTTCTTTGTCTTAGATCTGGAGCTTAAGCCTATATGAAAATATTGTTAAAAAAAGAAGTTTAAGTGAATAAGTTAACTGTTTTGGAAGGCAAATTCCGTTTGTACTGTCGGCACTTGCAATTGTTTTTAAAAACTGCTCTCAAGAATAACCAAGGGCTGGAGAGATGGCTCAGTGGTTAAGAGCATTGCCTGCTCTTCCAA
>LOJH01052574.1:689-13013 GCA_001685095.1 Ellobius talpinus
AACACATAGACAGAAGATCCTCCTACACCAAATACCAAAAGGAAGTTTCCCCAGTATCTTCTCTTTAGGGATAACCTGGTCATCTGCTATCTATGACACACCACAGTAGAAAGATATAGAAGAACCATGAGCTAAAGTGAATACAGAGCAGCCAACTCTAAACTAAAGGTTTCATCTTCACAAAAAGAGGGATAGGTTGGAATCTTGTGCCTGTAGTTAGTATTAAAATACACAAGACACACAATAGCAAATTTGTGATACATTTGTCAAAAACCCTTTAAAGTTATGTGTAAATTGTGACAAGTAAATCTAATAAATCTATGATGTGAGATATTCCCTAAGTTTCAATCTTATCTTAACAAACCAATCGACTATCCAATATAAAAGCAATCCCTAAAAACATACATATAAGTAACCTTAAACAGACTGAGTAGGTTATATTTAGGAATATGTTCAAAATATGTATAGTGTATATACATAATAATAATTAATGAAAAAAGAGGTCATGAATTTGAAAAGAGCAAGAAGTGTATGGAAATATTTGGAGGGAGAAAAGGGAAGGGAGAAATGCTAAAATTTTATTATAATCTCTAAATATATATATATATATATATATATCTTGTAGATACTTAATGGGAACATCATATTAGAGAATATAAAATAAATGTTTATTTTCTTTGGTTATTTCTCCTACTTAAAATAAGGATAAGTAAGAGAAAGATCACAAATGTAGTCAAGTGTCAGCATTCCAGGATCTTGGTAATGGGTAAAATGACTGCTCTATACACTATTTTTCAACTTTTCTGAAAGTGAGATATTATTAAAGTAAATGATGATGGATTAAAATTTTTAATTATGATAAATATTCAGAGCTTTGTAATAATTTGTTCTATTATAGCAAGAGGAACTAGACTCATTTTTAAAACAAATTGTGAATTCTTTTATTTACCAGTTTTTATTAAAATAATAATTAAAATAGCCATGTTAACACTTAGCAATCTGAACACTCTGTTTTTTATTACAGACAAAACAGTTGTACAACAAATCCAGTCCTCTTCTAGGCTCTTAACATTGCATTGGTGATATCTGGCTATTTCTTATGTATTATGAGCCCAGCAGAGGAGCCCAGCAAGGCTATGTGTCTTGGTCTTTTATTATGCCTGTTTGCTCTTCAGAACCAAGGTGTTATTAAAATTCTGCATTGAAATTTATCTAATGTGCAAGATTCTTGTCCCAAACTAATTAGCATTGAGCATGCTCTCCATCACCCCATCAGTGTCAGACATAAAGTAAACTCAGTATTGACTATAGAACTCTGCTCTTCCTGGACCAGAAAATGCAGGAACTTCAAGAAAAAGAAAAGAAATGAAATGTAGTGGAGAGGAATGAAAAGGGAAGAAGTGAGGAAGGAGAAGAACAGAGTGAGAAGGGACAAGAGGAAGAGAGCAGAGCAGGAGAAGGGAGGGGAAGTAGACAAAAGAAAATGAAAATAGGCTATGTGTGGTGGCACCCAAGAAAAAAAGGGAGACTTTCTGAACCTTGACAGGTGATGTCTATCAACAATGGTTATAACTGGTCCTCCCAGGACTTGTTCATTATCTCAAAATTTTCTCAGGATCCCCATAAGATTACCAGCACTCATAGTCAGCATGAAGTAGTATAGAAAACTATACCCAAATTCCCAAAGTATTGTTTATAAATGTTTGTTTTCATTTAAAGAGGGTTGGTTTGGTTATAATTGATTAATGGTCATAGTCATACTCTTTCTAAAGAAAAAAGGGTGATTAAAAAAGAAATGAGAAAAAGGTAGATTATTAAATCTACTTTAATCCAAAAAGCAACTGTTAATCTCAAAATACTTCACATTAATATGGATATTGGCTTACAGATACAAATTTAAGGTCAATTTTGCTATACTATATGTATATTCCTACTCTTATTTAAGGTACTATGTTTATGCAGCTCATTTAAGATGTAATATATTTACATTTTACAAATTAATAGTCATCTATAATAGTCAAACTTATGGTCACATTAGTTAGACTTTCTAGATAAACAGAGATATATTTCAGATGGATAGGTAATCGTCAAGCACTTCAAAGACCTACAGAACATGGCATTTAAAATGTTTTAAGAACTTAGACTTTTCTGGACAGTGAAACATATCTGCTCCTGGAAACAACAATTATTTCAAGAAAGTGATGGGCATCAAAGAAGTTCCATTTGGGCAAGAAACTTCTCTTGCCTGGACTGCTTGACAATATGCTGTATAAACTGGACATGCAGGACCCATAGAAAAATGACTGTGGAACTTGCCAAAACAAAGCAGGATAGTCCTTCAGGTTCATGCTTCATGAAAAAGTCTGCCAGACATTCTACAGGACACAGAAGTAAGTGACTGAATTTTTCCAAAATAGGCAGGACAGTCCTTCAGATTTCCTGCTTCATTGAGAAATCTGCCAGACACTCTAGGCCTATAGGCTGAAGATGAATGCCCCAACATTGCAGGAAGACTTTGAGTGACTGTTCAGGCAGTCATATATTTCTGTCATTTATAGAATTTTGGAAGTTGCTTACAATACACCTCCCAAATACTCAGGTAATATTATATCCTTCTGGAGTCCTTGATGAAGCTGAAGACTAGATAGTTATAATTATGGTTTTCCTTAGTTATGAAAAATGATAAATTATGTATAAAACTTAGATTCACAAAAATAGGATAGATGATAGAGTATTTTCTTTAATTTTTGCCAAATACAAATAGACTAAATACTTTAACTGTAATTCTGTTTTGTTATATGTAATTTTACAATGTTAAAGTTAAAACCCTTCTTTTTAATTAGACAAAAAAGAGGAGATGATGTGGGGTGGCCTTCTGTATGTTGTGAATATGTTTATTACCATTGGTGAATTAAAAAAAACTGCTTTGGCCTATGGCAGGGCAAAATATAACTAGGCTGGAAAGCAAAACCAAATACAGGAAAAAAGAAGGAATAGTTGAGAGAGACACCAGCAATCACTAGAGAAGCAAGATATGACATAACAAGCCACAAGTCTCATGGTAAAATATAGAATAATAGTAATGGGTTAATTTAAGGTCTAAAAGCTAGTTAACAATAAGCCTAAACTAATAGGTTAAACAGTTTGTATTTAATATTAAGCCTCTGAGTGGTTATTTGGGAACTGACAAGTGGGAAAGAAACCTCCAATTACAGTGTATTTATTGATATTATAATTCTAGCACCTGAGAAGTAGAAGCAGGAGTTTTGCTATAACTTTGAGTTTAGCCATGGCTACATTGTGAGAACCTTGTCTCAAGAAAGCTGCAGCAAGTTTTCTTGTTGGACTATATTTGGACTACCAGCCCATAAATAATGACCTGAAGGCTTATTATTAATTATGAAAGCTTGGCCTTTTCTTAGGCTCTTAGAACTTAATTAAGCCATACTTTTTAAATCTATGTTCTGCCATGTGGCTTGATTACTTCTTCTTAGTCTGACATACCCGACTTGCTCTGAGTCTTCTGGCAAAATCTGTGTTCCTAGGTTCCTCCTCCCAGTTTCTTTCTCTGCCCAGAAGGCCTACCTATTCTCTCCTGCCTGGCTATTGGCCATTTAGCTCTTTCTTAAACCAATCATAAGGTGCCTTAGACAAAGACATATCTTTACAGTGTGAACAAATATTCTGTGACAATTAATAAAATAAAAAACTTTTAGGACCTGTCTCAAGACTATGAAATTCTGTGGTATACAGAGCTCCATCAAGGTCAGACGAAATTACACTCCTTTTTTTTCACTGAATATTTTCACAGCTTGGAGACCCATACATGAAGATTAGTACAGAAAAATGTGCTATGTGCATAAGACTGGATGATGACCAGAAGCACTGTTGGCTAGTTGCAGCCCTCACAAGAAATGGACACAATAGGGGGATTGTCTAAACCAAGAACAACAAAGGGCCACTGGGTCCCCCAGCTTTCTATCCAAAGGCTTAAGTGACTTGGCAGGAGGACATTCTATCCTATACAAATATTAGCTCAAAAAATAATTGAGGATGAAAAACAATTCAGTAAATTGTTAACTAGGTAATAATTGTCCAAGGCAAGGCCTAGAACCCATACCATAGCCCAGAAATATCTAGGTCCAAGAGTGCACAGAAGAACGAATTATGGACTCCAACAAAGATCTAACATAATACTACCACCTATAGTATGATAGTACATTGACCTCAAATATACTCACACTTCTCTAGAGACTTGGCACCATGGGCACTTCCCTATCACCTCCCAACACCACCCCAGTCACCACCACTAGGAGAGAAAGTCTGATCTGCTACCAGCGGATAGACAGGGGTAACTCACTATGGTGTTTGCAAAGTGCAGCAGTTGGACTTGATAACAGGTGCCCGAAGAGCCTGGTAAATGTTAAAAGGCAAAACCAGGCTGTATGTTAAGAGATTTATATGCAGCCCCACTAGAACCCTGACAACAGTGAGCATTTATTACTTGATTAATTTTATAAGCTAGAGATTGAAGTCTTAAGAGGCTGGGCCACTTGCTTATGGTCACACAGAAAACAAGAAGGAAAAGCATGATGTGAATCTATTTTGTCTCATTCTGGGGATTTTTGAAAAAGAAATAATTTATGTTCATTCTTTGAAGCAAAGAGACAAAGCATAGCAATTCTGCTATTGACAATGACACCATTTTGGGGGTGTTAGAGCTTAAAATTCTTTGAAAAATCTTATTTTAATTGACAATCACAAGAACACTGTTGCTCCATGGCATCATTCCGCTTCACTAAGCAGAGGAGTCTCATCACTGGCAGCATTGCTTCACCCAGCAAATCAGGACCAGACTGTTCAGGGACATTCGTCACCCTTCTTGGTCCCAGCTCCCTCTGCATAGTTCCTATAAGTGTTCCAATTTCCCTTAACCTCACTGCCTAGGAATTCAACTAAAGAAGACACTGAGCACTGTTTCTTAAAGTCAAGCCATTGTCAGTCTTTCTAACGTAGCTCTACTCTGGTGCCCTTTGCCCCATGACCTGTCTGGGCACCTTCCTTGTTCTGATAGTTCTAATCAGTGGTACGAATCTGTTAGGAGCGTTTGGCTCCATGGGTTCAGGGATTTCTCTTAATTTCAGCTTTGATATGTTCCTATTCTTTGCTTAGAAGAATGTAGATGGGAAAATATCCACAAGTGCCTGAAGTGCCCCACAAATTCTCTGCTGCTTTCAGATACTCATTTCAGTAATTATGTACCAATATGTGGTTTCTGTTGCTGCCTGGCATACGTTTTTTTTTACTCCCATTTCATAGAAAAAAGTTACTTCTCATGGTTGGTAAACGTCAGCAGCACTGAGAAGATGATGGGTCTGCCCTAAGCCTGCCTGGCATTGGGAAAGCTGTGACAAAAGTGAGGCAGGGAACTCAAAGCCACCATGCTAGAAGGGTAGCCACACCATGTAGAACCCAAAGACACCATGCAGAAGGGTAGCCACACCATGTAGAACCCGAAGACACCATGCAGAAGGGTAGCCACACCATGTAGAACCCGAAGACACCATGCAGAAGGGTACCCACACCATGTAAAGAAGAATGAGAGGCTATGGCCTTGAAGGTATATTGGAATCCACATCTAACTCCTAGGCATGCAAAGGAAATACTAGAATATCAAAGAGACACCCGCATTTCCATGTTTATCACTCCACTATTTACAGTGGCTGAGATACAGAACTAACAAGCAGACCTTTGGACAGACAGGTGTATGAAGAAATGTGAAACAAGTATGTATGTGTGTATGTATGTAGATGTGTGAAGACTACTGAGCCGTTAAGAACAACTTTCCGGGCTAGAGAGATGTCTCTGCCGTTGAGAGGACCTCTTCCATAGGACCTGGGTTTGTTTCCTGTTCCCCACATGGTGCCCTCACAATAGTTAGTATCTCCAAGTCTAGGTGAGCTGATGCTCTCATTGGGCCTCCAAAGGCACCAGGCACAGAAGTAGTGTGCAGACATGCACATAAAACACACATGAGAGGAGAGGGAGAGGGAGGGAGAGAGAGAGGGGGGAGGAGCGATATACACTCTTAAATTAAAATTTTAAAGAAAACTTGAAAAGGGGTAACATTTTGTGGCTTGGTTTGAAACAAAAACATGTTAAATGGTCCATATCTGCATGCCTTACTGGGAGACCTGAGTTTTAATTCTGTTTTCCCCTGAATTTTCCTTTAGGAGATGGTTCTTTGTCAGTACTACCAGACTTACTACATCTTTGTCACTAAGTTAGACTTCTAGCGATTCAAACTAAAGTGGGAAGATCGTTGGGACTAATTTTTTTAAATCAGAAGTTTGAAAACCATGAGAATCCCTAGGACATTGATTTGTCTCTGAATCTCAAAGAGTAACATACCAGGAATTTAAAAAACACCGAGAAATGTACTCCTTTTCTTCCCCACCGTAAATTGTAATTCTGAATTGTCTCACTGTTTGCCAAATCCTCACACAGCTCCAGGGGCCAGCCCTGAGGAGAGCAGCAAGGAAATGAAGAAAAGATAAACACACTGATACGTGCATAAAAAGCTGAGATCAGGTGGACTTGGCTGTCGGACGGAGAAACTGCAGCACCCCGGAAGCTCAGAATGTTTATTATACACAGATGAACAGGGAGGTGGGATTAGATAAACCAAGGAAACAGGTTTAGCTAATCTCTGCAGAAGCATTCACAGGCTTCGGGCTATGAATATCTAGGTGGAGAAAGCTACAGTACACATTTTCTGCACACACTATCAGTATCCACATAGAGACTATGAGGAAGGCTTTGCCATCTTTCTGAGCCTTGCCTGGGAAGACTTTACCACTCCCGTGAGGTGGAGGCTTTGGAGTCCGTGGCATGACTCTGCCCTTGTCAACAGCTCACATTCCCTCAGGGCTTCTTCCACTCCCCACCAATGTTTATGAATGAAAGAATTTGGGTTTTGTTTTGCCTTTAAGGATACTATTATTAACAGCAGAGCAGAGTGAATTGCAGGGTGTTATGTAAAGTGAGGTAACTCTGACACAGGAAGATAAGTTGGGCATGTTCTCTGATACGTGTGGACGCTTTCAGACGACTATGAGAATGTGTGAGAGCGATGGCTGGGGGCTGAGAAAGGTGGAGGAAGCTGGGTCATGGGCATCAAGACTCAGACAGACTGAGATCTAGTGTTGCATAACCCATTGGAGCTGTTACAGCTCATAATAACTGTGACGTGTTTTATGAATTGCTGGAAGGTGGTGCTTGAGTCTCCTCCAAATACACAGTAATAAGATGTGCATACTGATTGGTTGATTTAATGAGTATATATTCTCATTATATTGAAATATATCAAATTGTATCTAATAAGTATATGCAATTAGTATAATCAACCGGATGCTCAAGAGTGTTTAAATGTTTAAGGAATTACAGTTGCTATCTACCCTGATTTGATCACTCGACAGCATATATGTAAATTAAATAACTATATGTACCTCATGATTTTGTTACTAAAATAATAATCAGTGAACAAAAATATACTATAGGATTAACTCGAGTGGATGTTGTGGTTACTGAACTGGGTCTCCAGGTGACAGATGGATAGCATTAAATGAATGAGCTAATAAACAAACGAGGGCAGAAACACACTGCGTACGCATTAGCTTTGATGGCTACTCTTCTGTGTCTACATTCTCTACATGGCCCTTTGCCTAACACAACTGTTATTACACTTGAATAGATCAGGGTATTACAGCTCAAATAATGGAATCGTGTCTGTCCTATCTCTGGAATTTAGGTGCCTAATGACTTAAATTATGGACAGTCTTCCAAAACACATCTGAATACTAATTTGAAAAAGACGTGCTAATTATAGCGTCTCTTTTTGTTCTGTCTGGATCTGGGACTCCTCTCCGGCTATTGTCTATCTTCTCCATCACCGAGGAAGCATAGTCCCTGGGAAAGGCACCCCCTTGCCTATCTTACAGCTGCCTATTCAGGAAGGCACTCTAGAAAGCATGCACCCACAGGCTCCTAATCTCCCCTTGAACTGCAGAGGCTTATGATTTTTTGGGAGTAGAAGCTGTACTTATCTTTGCCTTCTGCATTTTTTGCATGAGTTAAGGTTCAGAGCTGTAAGTATCTGCCTTTGTATCTCCTGCCTCCCTCTTATCATAATAATATTAATAAAAATACCTGAATATTTTAAACATTCTCTCTGTCTCACATTATGCTCGCTACTTTGTCACTGTTTTCTGATTCAACCCTTGCAACAAGCCTAGGATGAGTAGTGTTAGCTCTGCCTAGGACAAGGAGTTCAGAGCACAGTTGGGGTAAAAAAAATCACTAACTAGAATGGTTGCATTAAGTTCAAGGATTTTTACCATCACCTATAGTGACATCTCAGTTTCAATGTACATTTTCCTGAGTGGTAGTTGAAAGGTGTCAATTTTGTATGTTCCTTTAAGGGTGAACACTCAGAGATGGTTACCCCATAATATATATGTGTGTGTATAATATGTATATATTATATATACATATTATATATATAACACATATTTGCATACACATACATATAGTGTATGTATATATATGTGTTATATATACATATATGTGTGTGTATATGTGTGTGTGTGTGTGTGTGTGTGTGTAAAAGACATTCTTACTTTGCCTAAATTCTCTCCCACTCCAGCCCATTTTAGGCTTTCTTTCAGAGTAAAGCACTATTTTTCTGTAGGGGCTAAGTTAGCCAAGAGGACTAAGATGAGAACCTATCAGCATCTTGTAAGCTGGGGTGGGCACGTCAGACTGACACATGTCAGTTAACCAACTTGGTGGAGGCTGGGATCCGAGGGCACAGAGAAAGCACAATGTGGGTAGATAGTTATGGTGAATGCCACCCGTGTATGCTGCTATGTGAAATCCCTTGCTGAACATGGAAAGATCTCAGTAGCTGGAGAGGGAGGGAGGAAGGGCAAGAACAAGAAATTACTGATCACCATGCACTTTTCATTAGCAATGTTATAATATCCCAATTGTTCTTTAGCACGGAACCAGAAAGAAGTGTCAGATTTCCTTCATTAATACTGAAGAAATGGAGGTTCCGGGGGGTTAATTAATGTCCAAAGTCTCTCAGCTAATTAATGCTACAGCAAGAATGAGAATACAAATTTGTTTCTCTAGTTTTGAAACCCATGGTGTCTTCTGCTGTGATGGTGCAAGAAATACCAAAGATGAGTTTGCTTTCTCCCCTTTGCCCCCAGGCTCCACCCCAAGGACAGTCACAGTTGAAGGACATCTGCAAAGAGGGTCTCCGGACATCTGCTGCTTGCACACCCTGCATCTCCAGTCTGGAAGGAGGTTACTTGATACTCCTCCATCGGGCCAACTCTCCGGGTCACGATTTTGGAATGTGAAAATGCTTTCCTTCATTTTCAAGCTAGTGTTCTGTTAAAAACAGCAACATAAAAAGGCTTTTGAGCTTCAGAAGTGACCACAAGAAGAACTTCTGCATGCCATTTTGAACTGTGACTGTTGAGAAACAAAGGTCTGCTTTTATTTTTAAATGTTCCTTCAGTGCATGAAGACATTTAAGACACAATAAGGAGGCTTGTAAAATGGCCTACTTATCCCCCCCAGGGATGCCTCTACTCCAGAGAGCAAGGGCAGAGAGCTGCTCAGACTGGGTTCTGCTGCCCAACAGGTGGTCTCTGAATTATGAGGGACTTCGGGTCTTCTACGGTTGTGAGCTCCCTGGGTCTCTTCCTCAATTCTAGCCCTGATATTCTACAGCTGGAGGCATTCATCGAGGAGTTGTGATTTAGTACACATCTCCTCACTACGTATTAAGAAATAAAGTTGATTAATTGTGTCTAGACTTTGGGACAATAGTCTATTTACTTTATACCTGTGTTTTACATGGGTAGCCTGTGAAATTAATCCAGGAAAAGTTTTGATAACAAATGAGTCTAGGAGGCAAGTATGAAGAACAAAGCATTACTGTAAGGTTGAGAGTGGTCAAACGTAACTCTGCTAGGGTTGACCAAGGAAGCTGCTCACAATCCCAACACTGATGCCAAGTCAGGAGAAATTCAGTACGAAGAATTCCAACTGAAACATTTAAGCCTGTAGCTGACAAAGAGTTGGTGAACCCAATGGGAGAGCTGTTTCTGTTTCCTTTCACAGCCTTAGTAAAATCCTCTCAGCAACTTCGGAGTCCAGGAGATTGAAGGGCTAATATTTTTCATTGTTTACCAATCAGGGCAAACAAGTACTCCGCCTTTCTTTCCAGTGTAACGCAAGAAAATGGAACTTCAAACCTGAACTCTTTTTTAAAGGTGCATTCCTTGATCCTGAGATTGAAGCCTCAAAGGAAACTTGACTACTTCAAAGGAATGCATAAAGGTTGAAATATAAGTATTTATTTTTATAAACTAAGATCCGTCAAGTGTTCCAAACTCAAGCTGTACCAATTTCATTTATGTCTCGCTGGGTGACCTTAGGAACATTATTGCCTCTATTTTTCTTTCTAGAAATACTTGGATGGCAGCTAACCTTCAGAGTGAGGGATTTGACTGTTTCAATGAACTCCATGACTATAAAGAAAAGTTTAAATAATCAAGAATGCCGGCAAACCCAGGAACTTAGAAAACAGACAAGGCACAAGTTGGTGCGGATATGTTTTTTTCTACCTCCCTTTCCATCCATAAGTTTAGCTTGCCTCTTGCAGAGGAGATTCAGTTAGTTGGGAGGAGATTGGATTCCAACCAAAACAAGGGAAGAAGGTGAAGAGAATTCTCAGTAAATGGAGCCAGCTACAAAATGGCTTGGACATTCATGTGCATTGCTTCAATAGTGACAATAGCAACAAAGAGTGTTACTTTTGGAGGGATGGATAAAAGGGCCAACACAGACAGCCGTAACTGTGGGCCTGAGATAGAGATGACAAGAAAGTGTCACTAATGTGACCTGTTCTGCTTAGTTGCTGAAGTTTCCCGGATTGCTAAACTCCAGAAGGACTCTGAGTTTGTCCCATGATTAGTGGGAAAACATTTGATGGTTGACTAGCTGTGTCCCCTAACAATAAATACAGATTCTAAAAACAGCATTGTGGGGTGGATACTAGGAGTCCTGTTTTGTAGAAGATGAACCTGAGACTTAAAGAGGTTCAACTTTTCCCAGAAAACAGTTGCCGAGCTCTGGGACTTGGGTCTGCCTGTTGGTCTGTCTGTTCTCAAAGCCCAAATACTTACTCTACCTAGGTTCTCAGGATGGGCCTTCTGATACGATAAAGGTTATATAATTGAATGTGCCATTTCTGAAAACTTTGACAACAGTATTTAATTTCTATTGAAGAACACTATAAAGTCACTAGTCTAACATTCCTGTTATTAAATGCTTTCCTGAGCCAGGTCTGTGAGGGATGAGGGAATGAGTCCTCCCTATAGACAATGACAAATGCCAGAGATCCCTACTGGCAGTAATGTTCCTCCAGGGGCCTTTAGAGACAGCAAAGGTCCTGAACTTTCCTATTGGAATAACGTTGGTTTTGCTTTAACATACTGGAAGAAAGTCCTGCAAAAATAAGCCACTATTTCTGTGGCTATTTTCACATCCACCATAAATTTGCATATATATGATTTTCAGTAAGCTTCTTTTCCATCCTTAAAATCATAAAAACACTCAGGCTAATGCAAAATTATGGAGTCAATTTTGCTGGTGGTCATTAGCAGACTGAGTTGTACATTCGTCAAACAAATATGTTTAGAAGCTCCCATGGAAACCATTGAATATTTTAACTCAAAAGAAATTGTTGAAGGTCAGATCATGAAAATTATACAGTTGTCTTTTCCCTTTAGCTTCTTTTCTTATTATATCTTTACCTTCTCTCCCACCAAGCTATACCTAAATGAAAAGCAGTTTTAGAACAATAATAAATTTCAAATGTTTCACAATGCAAGCACAGCCATTTATCTCTCAAATTTCAAATATAGACCACATCTAAATTTCCATTCCATTAATTTTTAACTGATTCACACATTAGGATTATTAAAAGTGGAATACAACAACTATTAGTGAAGACAGAACTGGGAACCTTTGTGCCTTACTAGTAGGAATGTAAAATGTCATAGCCACAGCAAAGTACAATGTTTTCTCAGAAGGTTCAACATAGAATCACTGAGCACCCAGAAAGTCAACTCTTATGGAGGCTTGAGTGCAGAGGCTCAAGCAGATACTTACTTGAACATTAGTCTCATCTGCTGTGGGATAATGCTCTTGTACCCTTTAAAGATTTGTCACTCATATTGGTTT
>LOJH01052575.1:1846-12323 GCA_001685095.1 Ellobius talpinus
CTATAAAATAAAATCAATAGTAAGGGAAGGAATAAGAAAGGGAGAGAGAGGAGAGATCGATGCATCCACTTGAATGCCCTACTGACAAAGCATATTTAAATGAAGCTTATTTTTTCAGTATATTTGATATTGAATATTCTTAGTAGATTTAGTCGGAGCTGAGTAGGGCTATAAAAAATGTTATAGCAAGCATTCACCTTGAATTTATGTATGTCTCTATTTGCTAACAGTAAAGTACTGTTGACTCTTGTTTATTATTAACAAATAGTCAACTTGTATTATTCTAAGTTCATGATTTCCAAAACACAATTCAGCTTGACTTTCAAGATTGTATTTTAGGGGGCTGGAGAGATGGCTTGGCCAAGAAGAACACTTGATGCACTTTCTCTAGTGACTCACAACCTCCTGTTGATCAATTTCTAGGGGATCAGATTCTCTTTATTGGCCTCCATGGGCTCTGTATGCAAGTAATGATCATACAGCCATGCAGGAAGACATACATCTAAAATTCATATTTTAATCCATATGTAACAATCTCTCTATTGCAAATATTCTAAAAATGTTTCTTCAGACTATTTGGGTCTTTTGTGATGTTCTCTGAGGCTTCTGCTACTGGTTACTGCTATCCTATGATATTAGTCTGTTATTATAGTAGAACCCTAAGTGTATAACAGGAGTACACAAGGCAGAGAAGCACTAGTCTGTGGAAAATTCTCAAGTACTTCTGTGCCCTCCTGAGTCTTTCTGGACCCTTATAACCACCCGCAGTAGTTTCTACGGCTGCCAACAGTGTCATTCCAGTGTCAACGTCAACTACACTCAACCAAAATCTTCCCTGAAGTACAAAGAAGCTCCATCTGGGAAAGCATTTTTAAGGTCTCACACTATGTCAGCCACTCTCACAGGGACTAAGTAGCTTTTACATTCTTTTTCAGAATAAATTCATGGATTATAAAACACTTTGATTTTTAAAAATCAGAATATAGTGGTAGTAATATTGATGATGATTTTCAGCCTTCATTCAAGACCAATGGTATCTTGAGACTACATTTGACCCTAACATAACTTCAGATGATATTTAGCTACAAGCGATGAATCTTGATTGTTACTGTTCACTATAAACAACATCTGTCTATTACAGTTAGATTATAAATGAGTGAATACTGACTTAATAAACATTACTAGTGATATTTGTTTTCTCATTAGTGGTTCTTAAGTCTTGGCTTTTTTTAAGTCCTAAATTAGAATTACTGAAGATTTATAGAATCGGGTTCTTTTTGCTATTCAACATAATGCGTAGTTTGTTGGATCCATTATAAATCCAAGAGAGGTTCACCGAGCTACCCAGACCAAGGTTGGCCTTAGGTCATCTATCATTTACATGGGGTTAATCATGATTCATTATGTATTCTCCTGCAGACTATGTCATTATCATACTTTTCTCCTGGGATGATTTTATGCCTCTTGTTCCTAAAAATCCTTTACAATTTAATATTAACAATTAAAGCCATTCATCATTTATATTTTGCTTATAATTTTTAATATATAAGAGCTTCAAATTATTTAAAAAATAATTGATTTTATTTTATGTAGATTGTTTTTGTCTATACACTCAGAGATATTTCTTCTATTATCAGACAAATAATCACCTTCATCATCCTCTGACCTGTTGGGGGACTTGTAGAGACAGAATCTTACTCTGTAGCCTAGCCTTGAATTAATGATCCTCTTGCCTCTGGATCACTACTGACAATATCATGGATTTGTCCCACCATGCCAAGTTCTTCTTCTGTTCTATTCTTCTCATCTAAAATTTCACAAATAAATTAATTTAATCCTTCTCTGAACATATTCTAATCATCTTAAAGGGCAAAAAAGTTATTTCTCCTCCAACTTTCTTTTTCTTTTATTGCTGAATGAAATAAAAGTAATTTCATAGCTATGTGTGAATGCATGACATACATGTAACAGACACTAACCTATCACAATATTATATTTAAAATCTAAAGAAACAAATGTTATTAAAGAGAACTATAATACCCATCCTGTTCATCTCCATCATAACCCATAAGTAGTAACACCCTCGAGCTTGTATGTAGCTA
Source organism: Ellobius talpinus (assembly GCA_001685095.1). Classification (NCBI taxonomy): domain Eukaryota; kingdom Metazoa; phylum Chordata; class Mammalia; order Rodentia; family Cricetidae; genus Ellobius; species Ellobius talpinus. Next base: position 3,949 of record LOJH01052575.1, read on the forward strand.
TAAGTTGCATTTCAATATGTATACATATTCATGCAGTCTAGAAAGCATTGATCAATTTGCTTTTTGTTGCTCACCATTATGGTCTTTAGGTGTATCTCTTCCGAAATATTGTTTCATTGCAGGCATAGATTCAGACAGAACACTGTCTACAAAATAAATTTTAAAAATCAGTTTGTCCATTCCCTATTCTTCTGAGACTACGTGAACCATCTCACAGTACATAAACATCATATTTTCTCTAAAATTCCAATAAGTGTTAGCCAAAGTCCATTTATGAAGCTATATTATGTATAATAAGTTAGCCCATTTTGTCAAATTTATATGATTCCTGAGTGCTTGTCATGTTATATGGATTGAACATCTCTTCCAGGAGGTGCCTTTTCATATGCAGTGCCCTCTATGTTTTATAAGATTTGCACAAACAAAAAGTTGTTAAGGAGAGTAATGCACTAAATGCAGACTATTTTACCTAGAGAACAGAGACTCCTCCCAAGAGAGGAGAGTATTGAATGTATTCAATTGTGTACTACCGCATTAAACTGCTGTTTTTGAAATGGTAACCAATAGTAATAGCAGTAACATAGAGACCATAGGAACGTGAATTTTCTTTATATCTTATATATGGCAGGCACTCTGACTGATTTATCATGCTTCATTACATTTTTGCAAATCCAGTTCAGAAGATGCCAAAACTCATATTCATAACAAGGCATTCTCTGTATTGAACTTAAGTATGTAAAGAAGCTAATGTAGGAACTTAGACCAGAAAAAAACTGTCAGATATCCATGGACCTGAATGGAGCCAGCCTTCAATCGTGATATCATATGTCCATGAGTAGTGATAGACCAGAAGAATGATGCAATTTGCAATTGCCTTGGGTATATAATTGATAGCCTTTGGTCTAAAAAGGCCAGGCCACTTGAGCAACCTGGGATGATATGGAAGAATACACAAAGCACCAGGAGATACAGGGCTTTCCCTTTCTGCTGTCAAGGACACAATGTTGTTTGAATGATCAATTGGCAAAATAAAGATGTGATATATTGCTACTCATAGCAAGTAAAATGAATCACATTGTATATATAAATCTAATCTATAATGTATATTCATATACATTAATGGATTGTGGATTTATAACTGCTTTAGAGAGAAAGTTAGAGATGTTTGGAACACAGCCATAGCCTTTTTGAGTTGATGAAACAAATGATTACTATACTTTTCCATGACATGATACAGGAAATATGTGAGACACCTTGAAAACTGGAAAGGAAATATTTTAGGGAGGGTCCACTACAATATTTCTTACATTATTTTTACATTAGGGCATCATTTCTAATTCCACACTAATTGATGACATACAGGCTAGTGTTAACTATAGCCTGCTCTCTTTGTTACTCATAAATTATACAGTAGCTTTTTCAAATTTAGACCAACTTGCTGCTGCTTTTCTTCAAAAGAGAACACTGGTTTAGAATAAGCTTTATGGTTCTATTCATGAGCACTATCCATTCTTATATCAATAGCAACTACTTGATTATAATTTTTCATCATAGAGAACAAGGTACTGCTTTTCATAAATCAGCTGCTGCTTCTCATTTTGCAAGTGCATTTCAGTGAATTCTCATCTATACTCTTATCATACTCCAACTTTTTTAAATGTTCTCCTTAAATCCTTAGGACTGACTTGGGTCTTTGAGATCCTCTTGTCCAATTTCAATGGTAACAAAATTGTCACTCAGAACAGACAAGGAACTGTTCAGGGTTTTCTCATTCATTAGTGTCAGACCTGGAGCTATGAGGTCAGACTTTAGATTATTGTTTCCAAGAGCTCTTCCCATGGTGTGTTAGACTTCTTTGGAAACCCTTACCTAGAATCAAGAAGAGATGTCTCACTGACTTGCTCCTTCTCAGTTTATATATATATATATATATATATTTGTCCTATTTCACTCTTTGATATAGCCTCACCTTCCTCCCTCAGTGCTGTGGACAGTGACCCTGATACTAGGCTACAGGATAGAACCTGACATTCTTCCCTGAAAGGATCATTCTATTAAGAATGTTTTCTATATGTGAATAAATAATAATTTACCATTTCATTAAATGGTTACTAGAATGATGCTTTTTGGGTATTATAAACCCTTAAAATTTTCAATTAACAATTACTTATAACTGAACCACAGGGATTGTTTTGGTCAAGAAAAAACATCACATACATAGTAGTAGTCCCAAATGATTATAATTAGTTGAGTAATTTATAATCTAGTAACATAATACTTACATGATGACATAGTCAAGTCTACATGTTTGTGATGGTATTTGTATTTATGGATGGTGCTCATGGAAGAGTAGCCACATAACATATACTGCTATATATAGTGTATAATATTGATAATGATAGCAAAATACTATTATTTGTTTTTTATTTACTATTGTTATTTACTATTTTTTAAAGTTTGTCATGTAAAGCCTCATACATCTGCTTCCTGCATCGGTCACTTAACATTAAGAGCCTATATCAAGTGACTGAACTACAACTATAGGGCTATGATGTTCTCAAGCAATGATGAAATTATGGAACCATTTGTCAGAATGTGTCACCACTGTGAAGTGATAACTGACTCTAATTAAAAATCATTGTCCTATTTTAAACTTACTTTTGAGTTTATACATTTACCTTTGCTTTTACTTATAACATATTAATATTTAGATATGTTCTTATTCATAATATACTTTTATTGCAATAAAGCTCACAATGACATACATTAATACATAAGATAACAATTTTATGTTTCAATGTTTCTTCTCTTTCAGAGCACCTGACAATTGCGCTAAACTAACAACTAGCTTTTGGGAATGGTTGATGATTGCCATGATACTCTATGTATTCTTTTCTGGTTTTCTTTTCCAATTTGTTAAAGAAAATCTGAGTTAATTATTCCCCAGAGTCAACTTTCTATGTTTAAAATTGTCTTTGTTTTACCTTCCCTTTCAATAACAGCCTGTCACATGAAGAATCCAGGAATTACATTTCTCAGAATTTTAAAGATGGTTCCATATTTCCTGACATTCCTTATTAAGACACCATTGCCATTTTCCTCCATATGGATAACTTCTTTTTATTACCTGGAAAAGCACACAGTTCTCACTTCCTCCTAGGATTTGATGAGTTGACGCTGATTCCTCTGTTTCCTTTTCCTGATATTGGTGCTCTGTATTCTGAGGCTTTTTAATCAAAAGACTATGTCCGCCTAGATCAGAAAAAGACAGCCTTCTGTTATTGCTTTAAGACTATGTTCACCTAGATGAGAAAAGATGGCCTTCTGTTATTGCTTTAAGACCATGTTCACCTAGATAAAAAAAGACAGCCTTCTGTTATTACTTTGATTATCCTAGCTCTATTTTCTCTTCATGGGTTTGACCAGGTAAGATAATAGGATTTATGCATATATGGCATGGTTTTGGGGCACCTACACTTTAATATTCTAAATGACATCTTCATAAAAAATTTGCATGTGTGTGTGCAGTACAACTGTCTGCCTGTGTGTGCATAATGTTTTTTATGCATAGACACATGTGTGTGTGCAAGCATGTGCGTGTGTATGCATGTGTCTGTATGTGGTGTGTGTGTTTGTACATAGGCTAGAGGTTGACGTCAGTTGCATTGTTATATCCATGCCAACCTCATATTTTGAGGCAGAGTCTCTCACTTAAACCTGGACTTATAGAGCCAGCTAATCTAACCAGCCAGATTTGCCTGTCTGGTGAGAACTGGGGTTACGAATGGATCCTACAGAATTTACATCAGTTCTGGAATCTGAACTTGAGTCCTCCTACTGGCACAAAAAGCACTTTACCCACTGAGCTATCTCAACACATTTTTCTTTTAACATCTATTTCAGAATTACCTCCATCCTTTCTGCACTACAGTTTGGAAAATCTTCTGGCTTGTTCTTCCATAAGACCTATTTCTAACCATGTTCATTCTGCTGCTCAGTCTTGCTGTGCGGTTCTTTTCTACAGCCTCATACACTGGCTGTGGTGACACAGTCATACTGGACTCACAAAAGGGTCTAGAAGAGTTTCTTTCTTCTCATCAAGTTTTGGAAAATCCAGAAACATTTCCATTAGTTATGTAAATGCTTAGTATAATTCACCACTGGTGCCATTAAGTTCTGAGCTTTTCCTTGTTTGAGGTCATTGATCATTGATTTAGTTTTTCTTATTACTTAGGTTATTTTTCTCAGATTTCCTATGTCTTTCTGATTCAGAGACAGGAAATGGTATGTTGTATACATCTAGAAATTTATCCATTTCTTTTAGATTACCCAATTTAAAGTCATTTTTATATTAGTCTCATGAACTCTTACATTTTTGTGGTTAATGTGTCTCACTTATAATTTATTTATTTGAATATTATCTGTTTTTAATCTATAACTATCTTAGTTTCAATATTTCAGAGAATCTCATCTTCATTTTTGCTCATCTGCTCTCTTGTTCTTCCAGTCTGTTTATTTGGTTTTGACATTAAGCAATTGATAAAATTTAGTTTAGTAGCTGGTGAAGGTATCTTGATTTTGATTGCTGTGTTAAGAAAATAAACAAAATCAGCTGATGGAAAGAAGAGTTTATCTAAGCTCTCTATTCCAGAGAAAGGGTCCCTAATGGTAGGAAAGGCTTGGCAGCAGTCTTCCAGAGCTGACCAGAGCTGGCTGATTACATTTACAACCACACACAAGGAGCAAAGAGAGTGAACTGGAAGTGAGAGGTTATAAGTCCATTCCTAGTGATGTACTTCCTTCAGCAAGGCTCTTCCTTATAAAGGCTCCATAACCATCCCAAACATCACTGTCAACTGTGGTGTTTCAATACCAGCATTTATGAAGAACACTTCTTACTCAAACCATGACAGGGAGTGTGCATTTACTCACCTTTTCTCCAGCATGTCTTTAACTGAACCTAATCAAGTTGACAATCTGTTCCTGTTTGGGGTATCTTTCCATGCCCTAAATTCTACAAGAATCCATTGGATTTCACCAGTTTAAGTCCTTGTTCTATTTGCCAACTTGATGACAAAGAAATATTGAGCAATGATAAGCTTTTACATCACTGACATACAAGGACACTTTTACAAACTGAACCCTATGCTATATCTATCACTATAGTTTTAACTGTAGTACACAATTTCATTCACAATTTTTACTGATATTTGAAAATGAAATCCCAAGAATACAAGTCTTTCAGTACACATTCAAGCTTAGTCATCACTTGCTATTAGAGTAACCTTCCACAGTCATTAATTCCTTTTCTGTTGTTGTAATAAAATACCATGACCAAGGAAAGTCAGAGAAGGAAGAATTTATTTGGGTTTGTAATTCTAGGAACATAAAGATACATCATGGTGGGAAGGTGTGGCAAAGGCAGTCATGGCAGTCAAAGAGGGAAGCTCAGAGAGTACCTTCTCTCCCATAAACATAAACTAGAAATGAGACAAGGTTACTAACTCTCAAAGCCTGTCCCCAGTGATATAATTCCTCCAGCAAGGCTGTAGCTTCTCAAGATCCTACACAGTACCACCAACTGAAGACCAAGTATTGAAACAACACAAACTTTGGGGGACATTTTCATTTAAATCACCACACACAGCTCCCAAGTATTTCTAGTCTCAGCTATAGAATTTGGATTGCTAAATTATTAGATTTTGAATTTGTGTGTTTTTGTCAAATTGACACAAACCTAGATATATATGTGAAGAGGCAATCTTAACTAAGAAAATGCCTCCATAAAATGAGCCTGTAGGCAAGCCTATGGGGTATTATCTTGATTAATGATTGATGTTGGAGGCTCCATCCCATGGTGGGGGGCTCACCGTTTGAGTAGAGGTTCTCAGTTGTATGGAAAAGCAGACTGAGCAAACATCACCATCAAGTCAGTAAGTAGCACTCCTCCATGACCACACTTCAGTGCTTCAGCCTCTGCCTCAAGTTCTTGCTTGACGACTGACTGTGATGTAGAAATGTAAACTGAAATAAACTTTATGCCCAAGTTGCTCTTGATCATAGCACTTTATCATAGCAATAGAAACCCTAATACTATTGCTGTTCCTTGTGTGTCCAGATTTTCCCTTTTTTCATAGTGATTTCCTATTTGGGAAACTTAGTGTACTTTATTCTTCTGGGATTTTCAGAAACTCTCTCAATATTAGCTCTCCACAAAGGAGTTGGAATTTTCTAAAATATTTTATTCTTTATGTAAATATCCTTACATATCTCCGGTAATACCACAGCATACCAAAATGAGAACAGAGACAGGCTTATGAGACAAAAATGTTCATATTATCATTTTCTTCATGAAAGAGGATTTTTTCTATTCAAGAAAACCTATTTTGAAATAAATTAGCTCCAAGGTGACTGGTCTTGTCCACTAAGACAAAAACAGATGTTGGAAGTTAAGGATATTACAGTTCTAATTCATGAACACTAATCCAGTAGCACTGACAATAATTGAAGGAATCCTACACAACGAATAGAGAGATAAGCATGCTCCTGGGGTCACGATAAAATAATAAAGTGCACTATGGTAATAGATAAATAAACAAGAATTAAGATAGCACTAAAGAGAACAAAAACAACAACATAGCAAAATTAATACATTCTTTTCCATAATAACTCTGGTCAAGTTAATGACCTTGGTTCTCCCATCAAAAGTCACAGGGTGGCTTATTTGTACAAAAGCAAGGCTATCTATTTGTCCCTGCCAAGAAACATGCCTCACTGACAAAGACAAGCATAGTCTTAAGGATCAAGGACAAAAAATGTCATTCTAAGCAAAGTAAGTAGAAAGAATGAAGATACAGCCATGGTATATCTGGAAGATTAAGCTTTGGACCACAATTATTCAGAAGAAAGAATGTCACTTCATATTAAGAGGGTGAAAGAATTTTAAATATATATGAACTGAGAATTAATGCACCCAATTTCACAAGCATCGCAGAATTTATAGGCACAGATTGCCCCTGATACAGTAACAATGAGTGACTCTAACATCAAGATCTCACCAATAGATGGGTCATCCAGACAAAAATTTAAAAAAGAAACAGTGAAGTTAAGTAACAATGTGACTCTAAGTGGCATAAACACTCACTGAATATTCCACCCAAAGACTGAAAAGTGTATATTCATCTTAACAGCCTGTATGCCATATCATAGAACATAAAGTAACAAACACAGGAGGTTGGAATAATTCCTTGTGTTCTGTCTGATCAGAACAAAATAAAACCAGACCTAAACAGCAAGAAAAGCTACAGAAACAGAAACTCTTGGAAACTGAGAGGCACAATGTTGAATGATGAGGCATCAACAAAGAAATTAGAGAAATTTTTTTAATTCCTAAAATCAAGTTGGCACTGAAAAGAACAGGCAAAGATGGGTATACCTGGGTGCACTGGCCAGCCAGCCTACCGTCCTTGGAAAATTTAAGGTCAGTGAGAAATCCTATCAAAAGAAAGAAGGCTAAACAGTGCCAGAGAAGCAACATCCAAAGTTATGGTCTGCACACGCAAACACAACATATAAATTATGTACATGCTGACATTCACGCATACACAAACAAAAATTTGGTGAAGATGTGCATAAAAGTGTGTCCAGTCAATTAGGCAACTCATTGTGGAAATTCCTCAAGAACTTAAAACTAGAGTTATCATATGATCCAGATGCACCACTCTTAGGTCTGTACTGAATGGGCTCTGAAACGGTGTACCACAGAGATACTTGCGTATTCCATTTGCTGCAGCACTGTTCACAACAGCCCAGTTATGGAATCAGACTGCCTGGTGATAGACAAATGAATAAAGAAAATGTGGTACATGCACACATACAGAGAGAGACAGATGAATGGAGTATAAAGCAGAATGAAATTATGTTATTTCCAGAAAAAAATGGATGCATAGACCATCATACTATACAAAGTAAGTCAAACTCAGAAAGGCAAACACCTTGTGTAAACAGAGACTACTCATTCATTTCCCGGCCACTAGGGCCCAAATAATCACACAGAAGAAACTGTATTAATTACAACACTGTTTGGCCTGTTAGGTCAGGCTTCTTATTAACTAACTCTTACATCTTAAATTAACCTATTTCTATTAATCTGTGTATCACCACAAGGCTGTGGATTACCAGGTAAGGTTCTGGAGTATCCTTATCCTTCGACAGCTACATGGTGTCTGCCTGACTCCACCTACTATATCTCTGTTCAGTTTTCCTGTCTGGGTTTACTCTACTAAGCCATTGGCCCAAACAGATTCTTTAATAAACAATGGTAATAAAACATATTCATTTTAGCCATTCTGACAGGAGTAAGATGGTATCTCAAC
>LOJH01052576.1:0-12323 GCA_001685095.1 Ellobius talpinus
GTGGCTAGCATAGATAAGAATAATGGGTTAATATAAACTACAAGAGATAATAAGTAGCCTGACCTAATGGGCCAATCAGCTTTATAACTTAAAGAGATCTCTGTGATTTTCTTTGGGACATGCCGGCTGTGGGATACTGGGCGGGACATAAACCCCAACAAGCCGGCCCTCATGTTACAGTTTGAGGCTTCTTTTTCTTCTTTATTTAAAATAAATTGTGAGTGCTAATTTATTTCTTGAGTCTTCTGTTTACAGTTTCTTCCTTTCAGCCACAAGGTTGTATTTTGAGCCCCATGTTAATTGCTGTTTGATAATAGCTCATCGCAAGCAGAGAAACTTATTTATTATACTGGCTGACTTACATGCCATAGAAATTCCTACACAGTGACTCTTCAGCAGCCAGAATGAAGTCACTGAAATGGGGAAGGAGACAAGATGCATTCATTCACTCCCACAAACTATTCTCTGTGGGCTTCTGCATTCCACTGTTTAGGATCTTTTTTGAGATGACTGGAATTTACTTGCTAATACGAGCATACTGGAATGAATCTAGATTATTTAATCAACTTCAGGTTATCTGGTGTACCCATATTTTTGCTAATAACTCATGTTCCAACAGTTTTCCTTTGTACCAGGGCATATCTCTGCTTTGTGTGTATGACTGTTACATTCTCTCCACAGCCTTGCAAGATCATCATCCAGAAGTATAGGCATATCTCCAGGCTTATCTATAGGTGCATTTTGTCACCTTGAAGAATTCCATTTCTATATCTGATTTACTCAGAAAGTTTGTCTTGGGTGGCTTTTAAATTTTGGATATAGTTTATCAATTGAGTCAACCATACATTTTTTTTCTTTTTGCCCTTCTCTCTGGTGAATTGCATTAGCTTACTCTAAGTGTGTGTGTGTGTGTGTGTGTGTGTGTGTGTGTGTGTGCATTTGTTTTGTGTATGCATGTTTTGTGTGTGTAAGTGCAGGTGGCTGTGGAAAACAGAAAAGGGATTTGGAACCCTCCTGGAACTACAGCTACAGGCAGTTATGAGCCACAGAACATGGGTGCTGGGAACTGAACTTGATTCTTCCCTTATTCCTGTACGTCAATCTTTTCAAAAGTGTTTTTGGTGTTTGTGAAACTCCAGGCTGCTTGCGTGTTGCTCCTTAAGCAAAGTCAGCCCTTCAACTGATCTAGGTTTCTGTTGGGATGTCAGATGTTCTTTTGGCTATCTCACCGAATTTACATTGTTCATTGTTAACTCATTTACGCTCAACGTTTCATTTAATTTTGGTTTTCCATGTTGCTTATATGGCTGTCTACATGAAAGTTTCTTATTTACTCTAGTTGGAGGTCAACAAACTTCTACTTGTTGGACACTGCATTTTACCAGTTGTACAAAGCCAGGTGTATTATTTCCTGAGATATGTCTCTTTTTGTTCTATTATCTTTCTTACCTTCTAGAATTAACACTATACCATTTTGAAATTATTGACATCTTTCTTTGTAAGTTCACATCTTCTTTCCTGATGTAGATAAAATAACACTTTTGAAAATTTTACCAGTTTCAGTTATCTTTTCACTTATATTTTGAATACTTAACAAGTTTTTAGTACCAGATATAGCATTTTTGGCTCTAGAAGTACCATGTAATAAGTTTTTGACTAACAAACTCTTTTAGGGTGAAATTTAACATTATGCAAGCATTAACAGAAAGAATATTGAATTTACACATATGCCACCAACCCTGTTCATGGCTGCTCTCATTATAAGAATGTGGGGCTTCTGACAAAATTGATGACCCAGAAGTTACACTTGATTGACTTCATTAAGTCCAGTAGTTCAAATCCATTTTCATTTCTCTTCTGTTGGTTCTATGGATTTGACAGATGTAAAATGCTGTGTAACCACAGTTACAGTAGCAGACCGAGTAATTTTGCTATCCTAAAATGTCCTCTATTTTAACTATCTATCCCTTATTTCTTTTCTCCAGAAAGCTCAGAAACTAAAGAATATTTATTGTTTGTATAATGAAATGATATTGCACATAGATTTGCAGCTTGGCTGCCTTCACTTGGCTATATAGACAATTAAGGTCCTTCTATTTCTATTTTCGTGGATTAAAGCTCATTTAGCCTGTGGTTACATGAGATACCATTGTAAAGATATACCTTAATTTATTCATGCACCTAACTGTTCTACTGAAGAACATCTTAATTGCTTCTTAGACTCAGCAGCATGATCTGAAAAGAGCCATAGGTGGGCTTTCAACTCATGTGTGCACCTAATGAGGAACATGCTTGCTGGACCATACTGGAGGAGGACTTGCTTTTCAAAAGGGGCTGCACCGTTCTGCATTCCTCTCATCAACGAGAGTGCCTGCTGCTCCACATCAGCACCAGCAACTGATGCTGTTAATGTTTCAGATCCTGGCCATTCTAGTAGGAGTGTAGTGGTGTCTCCTCATTGCTTTATCTTTCGGGTTCCTAAGCAAACATTCTTTCATGCATTTATCTGTCAGGAATATCTGTTCTTGTTAAACTTCACAGGCTCTGTCCCTGGCACCTAGCTGGATGGCTTTTGGGAACCTGTTTCCTAGGCTGGATTACCTCACACAGCCTTTTTGCAGGGGGAGGAGCTCAGTCCTAACTCAGCTTGATGTACCATGCTTTGTTCAAGCCCATGGGAGGCCTGCCACTTTCTGAATGAAGATGGAGGAAGAGTGGATGGGGAGGGTGTAGGTGGGAGTGTGGGGAGGGCAGGAAGGAGAGGAGTGGAGGGAAGGGAAACTGTGGTTGGTATATAAAATAAGTGAAAAATGTTAATAAAATAAAATAATTAAAAAAAACTTCCACTGGCTCATGTTTGAACATCTGGTCCCAAGTTGGTAGTGCTGTTTCAGAAGGTTCTGGAACCTTTAGGAGGTATACTCTTACTAGATGAAATGACTCCTGGATTGGTATTGAGGTTTCACAGCCTGGCCCCATTTTCTGTCTATTTTTTGCTTCCTGAATAAAAGACTCAATGGGATCAGCAACACCAATGGCTATTGCTGCCAGGTCTTCCCTCCATGATAGACTTTATCATTATCATGTCAACACAAGCTAGAGTCATCTGGGAAGAGGGAAGCTCAAGTGAGAAAATTGCATTATCAGATTGACCTTTAGGTAAGTATATGGAGCAATTTTTGATTAATGATTGCTATGGGAGGACCCAGCCCACTGTGGGCAGTGCAGTCCCTGGGTGGCATGAGAACAGTAGCTGAACAGGAGCCTGGAAGCACACCAGTGTAGTTGTACATGAACTCAGAAGCATGTCAGTGTGCCTGTACATGAACTCAGAAGCACATCAGTGTAGCTGTACATGAACTCAGAAGCAGACCAGTGTAGCTGTACATGAACTCAGAAGCACGTCAGTGTAGCTGTACATGAACTCAGAAGCACACCAGTGTAGCTGTACATGAACTCAGAAGCACACCAGTGTAGCTGTGCATGAACTCAGAAGCACGTCAGTTTAGCTGTGCATGAACTCAGAAGCACGTCAGTGTGCCTGTACATGAACTCAGAAGCACGTCAGTGTAACTGTACATGAACTCAGAAGCACGTCAGTGTGCCTGTACATGAACTCACAAGCACGTCAGTGTGCCTGTACATGAACTCACAAGCACACCAGTGTAGCTGTACATGAACTCAGAAGCACGTCAGTGTAGCTGTCCATGAACTCAGAAGCAGACCAGTGTAGCTGTCCATGAACTCAGAAGCACGTCAGTGTGCCTGTACATGAACTCAGAAGCACATCAGTGTAACTGTACATGAACTCAGAAGCACTTCAGCGTAGCTGAACAGAAGCCCAGCAGCACTCCAGGGAGAAGCTTTTTTCCATGGTTCCTAATTCTACTCCTCTTTGAGTTCTGTCATCTTTGATTTTTTTCCCTGTAATTCTCCATGATCCCATCCATCTTTATGCATTGTTTTATGGGCTGTTTACCAAATCTATTGAACCTGTTTTCAGCATGCAGATTTCAATATCAGAATCTCTGTGGTTATATGTATATTACCTTCACCCATGTTTCATCTGACTTCTCTGTGTTCTAAGATTTTGATTTAGAGAGAAAAAATACTAGACTCAATGCATTTTTTTTTTACCTGAAGAGCAAGTTCATCCCACTCTCAGAAAGATAAAGAGAGTACCTAGTCCCTTCTGCCTTTTAGGGGCAAGGCTGGGTTTGAGTTCTTTGTAGCTTTAATTTCATAGATTCATACTAAGTTTTTGAAACCTTCCTTTTAAACTGTGCCGTGTTTATTTAGTTCCCTCCTCCCTGAAGGTTTCTAGGGTATAAAGCTATGTGGTGGAGAGGGATCTCCTTCTGGCTTGAGCACATCCTACTCCCTCCCCCACATCTTTCCTGCCAGGCTGTTCAGTAAGTCATAATATACACTTTAGAAGTGGACCTATATTGGGAAACTTCTAGATTCCAGAGTCTTAAAATTGCAGAAGACAGAATAATTTTTTTGCTTACTCTTCCATGTATGTGTGTGGTGGGGGTGCCTATGTGTCCTGTCATATGCGTGGAAGTGAGAGAAGAACTGTGGCCAATTCTCTTCCTCTACAATAATGGTCCCAGGAATTGAACTCGGGTCATCAGAAGGGGCAGCAAACGCCCTTACCAGCTGAGCCATCTTGTCAACCCCATCACTGCACTCGCTATGTTTTCTCTATCCTATAAGGGCCCTAGGAAGGAACCCTCCATAACCACAGCCTGCTAATCCCTCCCATAGCGTAACTCAACATTTACACCATCGTGAGGGATGTACTGCTTTGAGGCTCACTTTGGAAAGTCAAAAGATTGAGGAAGAGAGATTTAAAAGAAACTCTGAAAACAAACAAGGACAACAACCAAACACTTGCCCAAACACATAAATCTCATAATTGCTTCACAGGCAGCTGACACCCTGCAATGAGTGCCCCTACTTTTTCAGGGCAATCCCAGGAAAATTGTTCTCTGTGGTATAGCTATTGGAATTATCAACAGAGCCTAGCATGTGTCCATCTTCACCTTCCTTTGCTGCATCAAAGCCTTGATATGGATTCCATAACAACTGCCTAAATATAGGTATCTATGTCTACACAGCCCACCCCATCATCCGTTATGACCATGTGTCATCCCAAAACCATCAAATAAAGTGATGATCTCCTTTCCCTTCCTCATCCTCCTCATTACGTTTGTCTCATTTCCACATCCCAGCTGCCCCCGAGAGCAAGCTGATTCTCCGCTCTACAGGTGTGCAGCCACCTCAGCGAGCAGCCTCAGCAGCTCAGAACATTCATTGCCAGAAAGCCTTTCTCTGGCCTGAGAATCTCACCTTGACTTTAGTTCTTTCAAAGCTTTTGGTTAGGTGGGTTTCAGATAGGAAGGACTGCTACAACAGCAGCTTAGACACAAACGCTTGAACAGACACTCGTATGAGTCAAGAAAAAATATTCCCAAACAATTATTCAGTTATTAAATTCTATTTTATGATTTTATACAAAACTATTCATTGGCAATGCCACTAAAGCCAGGCTGAAGAACTTAGAGGAAGGACCTGAATAATGCAAATCCTTAATCGTGCTCTGTTTTAGAACTGAACACAAGAATGGGAGTCGGCTCTAATTTTGCCTGAAATGCTCTTTTCAGTATCATGCCAAGTGAAGCCAGGAGCTTGCTGTTCACCCAACATAGGATCAATGGTGATTATTTATCTTTCTCATGAATGTAAAAGACATCCATTGACATTTAGATACCTGGATCCCATCTTGAACTCTTATTTTTATGATAAAGACTAGGAAACGGATGAAAATGTCATGCCGTCAGCCCTTTTCCTGACTGTAGAAGCATACGGTTCTAATATCTTGTGTTGTTCCCAGGATGAGAAAAGGCAACTCAATATATGTTCTGTCGTGTCCTGTTGCTAAAGTTGAGAGCCAGTTTCAAAGAGGGGCACACTCATTTCCTGGCCAACAGCTCTTTTGGTGCCTAAAATGCCACAGGGACTGCTTGGACTGTACATAAAATACTTTCAGAAATGAAGTCCCCATGCCAGCAAATGACCGTGGCAGCCCACTCCCATTCTATGCTCAGAGAGGCATAATGGGATCTTCACTCTGGACTGTCTATGGAACATCACACAGGAAATAATGCTGCAATCCCAACTTCCATTTATTAACTTTCTGTTAAATGTGTTTTCTTTCTCTCTCTGTTTTAAAAAATTCATTTGAACATTTTACTACCAAAAAAAAACTTCTCCGGATGGAAGAAAAATATTCTTTTTGGGAAACTCTAATTGAAACATAGAAACCGTTTTGAAGTTATAGACTTTTGAAAAGAAATGTGATTCTTTCCAACTCTGTAAGACAAAGTTGTACACCGTTTATTTTTTCAGTGTAGGTTTAGTTCACAGAGGTTGCTATAAAACTCTGAGAAGTATTCAGATCTCTGAAGATTATTCAGTGCTACAAGCTAAATGAACATTAAGGTAAATCTCCAAGAATGATCTAAAGAAAACCACATCTATGCCAAAAAAACCCCAACGAACTTTCTAAAGGCAGTGTCTTAACATGTAACTCAAACTACCCTTGCATTAAATATTCTTGATTTTGCCCGCCACATGCCGAGATTTCAGGTACACACAACCATGCATGTATTTCATGTTGGCTTTTTTATTATTTAGTTATTGTATATATGTGTGTAAGATATGGGAGGGGGAGAGGGAAAACACACATGCAGGTGTATATGTGTGTGTTTGTCTCAAAAGATATAGCAAAACAAAAATTTTCAAACCAAACTTTCTTTTTTAATTGTTGTTTTCTGAAAACTTTAAGATGTTCCCCGGATATAAATCTCTGTTACTTTGTGTTCTCGGTTGGACTTCTTGGAGGAGTTGACATTGCATGGCCACAGATCAGATGAAGGACAAACTTTCAGACACCGTTTATTGGCCAGATTGAAAGGAAAACTACAATAAGAATTAATAAGAACATCTATAATCATAGGATGAGAGCAGCAATTATGCTGGCAACATCTTTACCATGCAGTTTATAAAACACAATTCACATGTATTATCATGTATTATCTCTTGATTCTCTGTGAGCCAGATACCTCTTTCAGGGAAAAACTTCAGGGCATGTACTTACTTTTCCCAGAAGACTTCACATATGAACTCACAGTTGTTGTGACAGCAGACACAAGACTTATGCAAGCTAAAGACAAAGTAAATCTCAACATGGAGAGAGGAGATGGGTGTGAAGTCCCACCCTTATCTGAAGAGTTTTTGATAGGTACTCTAAGAAGGAGGTGAGTAATTTTTCTTTAAGAGTTATCTTCTAGGAATTTGGCCAAACCATAGTGGAAGGCCACACAACCAAAATACATGACTGTATAATTGGACTTAATGAGTAAAAACAAACAAACAAAAAACCATGAAGTTTGGGGGAAAAGGAGTAGAAGAACAACTGGGAGGAGTTGTGGGGTTGTGGATATAATCAAAACACATTGTATGAAATTCTCTAAAAATATTTGAAATAAATTTAAATAATTAAATAAAATAACTGGGACCAAAAAAGACATCAAATGTCCTTGGGTCTCAATTTTGAAATATCAAGATTACAACAAACATACTGCAGTCACTCATGTCCAAGATGCAATAGGATCCATCAGTGGGAATGTGCTAGAACCACAGACTATACTCATCCTAACTAGACTGGGGTAATTCTGATGACAACATTTGCTCTGTGAATGGAGTATATAAGTTACAGTTTTATCCTAGAGAATCGGATTAGACATTTCTTGTGACTCTAGAAAAACTAAATATTTTTTCATATATATACATATATATTCTCAACATACATGCCATGTGTTCTGCTGAATGTGCCTAAACAGCTTTGGAACTGATACATCCCAGGGATGTAGTTAACAAGAAAGACTGACGGAAGGGTGCGGTGAAGACTTCTCATTCCTCACTCAGCAATTATAATGTTCTTTCTATGTTGCTGTTAATAACTAAGAATTGTATGAAGTCTACTTTGTATACCAAGGACCAGAAGACTGTATTGTCTTCTCCTTGGAGATACACACTGCTTTTGCCACATACTTCGGATAATCTGAAAAAGGCATTTGTTAGATTAGAAAAAAGAATAAGGGCATCAATATAGACATGTGGAGTTGGGTAGTGTGACAGAAAGTCAGGGTTTATTACTTCCCAAAAAGTACAAGTTATGAGAAGTGGAAAGTTTAGACAGGTGTGAAGTTGAAACTCAGCAGTATAACACAGAGAACCCTTGCTTGACAAGCCAAGGAATACTGATTTAATTACAGAAGTGAATACTTAAACTCCACTAGTAATATTCAGTGATGGTTTCACATGTCCTGTTCAGTGTATTGCTGGGATAAATTTTCATGATGAATCTATTAGCAATAAACTTTAAACCACTGCATGTTATTTATTGTGTCTATATAATTTTCAACACTAGCAAGAGACAGAGGTTGTCATTTGAAAGAATCCTTTGAGAGGCACCACCATACTCCAAATGACTTCTATCCTAAAAATGAACAAACACACAGACAAGAAACAGACATTCAAAAATTCCTACATCTTCAAAAGATAAATTCTGCTGATAAGACAAGTAGCAAGATGAACTCACTCTCTTTGATGGAAAAGATCCCATCATTAGCTCAGTTAACTCAGTCCTTGAATTCATGTCTACATTTTGAAGTAGCAGCATAAAAACCATGGGGGAAAACATCTACCTAAAATATTAAAATGTAGGTATTGATATGTGAATAAAATTAAAATCTCATTCATTTTTAAAACTGCTTGCATGTGAATACAGTTCTGGTTTAGATACATTTTCACAGTGTGGAAAGATCCGTGGGCCTGGGTACCCTTTTTGTGGAAAATCCTCTTAGCTTTTGTATTTCTGGTCTTATCTTTTCATTATTAACAGGAGTTGGCCTGTGGTTTTTGAAATTTCTTCCAGTCTTGCTGCATTTATAGTTTATTCTTGGCTGTAAACTGTAGAGGAGATTTTATTCATATGGTGTGTTTGAGGCTACTAGGAAAGGATTTTTGTATAAAATCCCAAACTCATTTTTAAATAAATACTACTTGTTGAACACCAGGCATGAGAGTTTTCTGGAGAACGATGAACAAATTTCTTTTCACCCCAAATAGGGAACTATTGACAACCTACCAAAGTCCATCTTGGTGAACTAATGAGTTTGCAGAGGTGCAGGGAATTACTTACAGGCATAGGGGTACAAGTGAGAGGCCACAGTAGCTCCAGGAGCCAGGCTTCTCCCAACTCAAGCCTCCACTTGGCCTGGGCCCCAGCTCAGTTTCAATTTTGGTTTCTGTATTTTGTAAAATCAGGAAGAGGAGCCCCAGCCAAACAGGTTCACGATGACCTAATCCCCAGCCAATTAGGTCCAGGATGGCCAACCACACCTCCTCCCCACTCCTGGTAGGCTCCTGCAAACTCTGGGTCTGGTCACAGTCATTTTATTGTCCAACTGGCAGACTCTGGCATGCTGGAACCAGCAGTGCTCTTGCTGATTGCTTTCGTGAGTGGCTGTCTTTGTTGTGCGGTATACTCTAAGGACCCTAACACCGGGTTGCTCTTAGACAGTTCTATCACTGAAAAGCCCATCCCAGAATGAGTGATGACTGTGGAAGCTGCATCCCTGGAGCTCTCTGCAGAGATTGTAGGCAGATGGACGGTTCACAGTGTCTCCTGGAGGCAGCTAGGCGCATTGGGTGCCTCTTCTCTCAGCAGTAGTTTGCTGCTCTTCCATAACCTCGGGAAAGACATTGGGCAACTTGTTTCAGGAACAGATTGAGGCTTGTAGATTGTTTACTTCCTGCTTCTCATGAACCCTCCCACTCCTCCTGGGAAGAAGCTTTCAATTCAGAGGAAATGACTACATAACAATACCTGCGAAGGGTACTCGATGGCAGGACATGAAAACAGAGAGAAGTATAAGGGAGAAGATGGTGTTGCAGGGGCCTCTCAAAAATAATTCCTGACCACCAGGAACCTCAGAATTCAGATGGTTTGGAAACAGACTCAGCTTTTCAGCCACCCAGTTAACACTAACTAGTGATGAGAGCTCTAGGGAATGGGAACTGGTTGGATTCACGTTGTATACCATAGTCTGGGCTATTCCTATGACTGTTCATGCTTCTGTCAGGAGAACACCTACCGCTACTTCACAGAAGAGCAAGCGGAGCCTCAGAAAGGGTTGCTATCACTCTGCCACTGTCAGGATTACCTCCTCTTTCTTCTGTTCATACCATCCCCTCATACTCTTGGGGTTCAGGGACCTCATAACTTCTACTCCAGCAGGAAATGGCACAAAAGGAGGTTGTATTGTATGATTTCACAGGGGGCGACAGGAACAAATGTCAACTCACTCCCCATAGGGAAAAGACGACTGACCAAAATAATTATTCCCCTGAGCCATTTAGAGGAGTTGTAACTCCTGTAAATTTTAGGGACTTCCTAGTATTGGCAATTACTTACTTTCAAAAGTCTTAATAAGGCTCTCCCCAAGATGATGAAAATGCTGAGCCATACCTCTCTGTGCGGGACTCCTGCATCTGACATATTCTGATATTTATACTCTGTTAATGTCCATGCACAGGACACACGTTCCAGTATTTCAAGCCCCCGATTGCATAACTTTCCTCTCTCTCATAGTATAGGTATAAAAGTGAGTCTCTGATAGACTAAATGCCTTTTACTTCTAAGTCACATAATTCTAAATTAATGACAGGGATTTCAATCATAGATTCTTCTGACTCTAAGGTCTATAAAATGCTAGGGTACAATAGTAGTTTTCTCTTTTATACCCCTAATTCATCTTTATCTTTCATCCTCTGAATCTATGAAATGTTTTTCATCCAGTGAAATAAACATTGGGTAGGGCATAAATTGTATCTGGCTCAAATCTTGATTCAAGCAAAGCACATTTAAGCCTTTCTGAATATAAAAGGCTTGTAATACCCACATAGCTGCATGTGTTTGGCAGCAAGTCAGGTTTTATTAATGGAGATCAAAGAATCGTTGTGATTGGTCGCCAAGGTGTTGCCTTTCAGCTTGGACCAAGGTTCTGTCGATGCCAATTGCCTCTCTATAATCCTTGTAAGATGGGGGCACCTACAATGTGAGCTGTGATCATGATTGCTGTCCTTCTGCCTATGACTCCACGCCTGTCTCACAGCATGTGACCAGCAATTGCCTTGTAGAATGACTGAATTTGTGAATGAATGTTTCCATAGGATGATGGACAGACAGTATTCCACTTATTCTCACTGTTACACCTCTAACAGTTTATAATTCACATTAAGTATTATTTTAAAATCTATCTAAAGAAAGTGCTCCAATCAAATACATTTCACAAAATAATGATTGTATAGTGATGTTTACATGTTTTGTAAAACCCTATTTAAAACCAAATAAAATATTCAACCCTTCCCTGACTTTAATTAATTATTCTCATCACTGGACTCTTCAGCTTTACTTTCTTCTCTCCCTCACAGGGCATTAGCAACAACCTGTGGCTAACAAAGTAAGTTCTAGAATCCTTAGGGTGGAGGAAAGAAAAGCTAAGAAGCCACACAACCTTGTTGATCAATTTGCTATTCTTCCTATAATGATTCATTATACAAAGCAGAATATAAATATATTTAGGAAATTTTCTGATTATCAAAACCAGATTTCATCAGGGTAATTGTATTCCCATCATCTATTTAGAAGCCAGCCTTCCCAAACAGTATTGTATTAAGATAATGAGACAATATACATATGCAAATTGATCAAATAAAAATTATGTTCTTGGACATATTTAACAGATGATATTTGATATAATGACAATTTGACATATGCAATATCTTTATCAAGATAAACCATGCAAAATAAATTTCACATCACACCCTGGTATGCAAATTATCTATTTTAATTTTTTTTTAAAAATTGTTTTTATTGAGCTATATACTTTTCTCTATGCTTCACTCCCTTCTTCTCCCCTCCCCTTCAACCCTCTCCCATGGTCCCTTTGCTTTCAATTTACTCGGGAGGTCTTGTCTTTTTTTACTTCCCCTGTAGATTAGATCCATGTATGTCTCTCTTAGGGTCCTCATTGTTGTCTAGGTTCTTTGGGATTGTGATTTGTAGGCTGTTTTTCTTTGCTTTATGTTTATTTTATTTATTTATTTATTTATTTTTTTAATAGTGTTTTCATTATTTTCCATTTTTTCTTTTTTATTATTATTATTAAAAAATTTCCACCTCCTCC
>LOJH01052578.1:667-12692 GCA_001685095.1 Ellobius talpinus
TGTGAATACCATTGGCTAATAAAGAAACTGCTTTGAGCCTATAGCAGAGCAGGGTAGTACAGAGCAATGTGGGAAAAGCTAAACTAAACTGAATGCTGGAAGAAGGGAGGCGGAGTTTGGGGAATAGCCATGGAGCTGCCTCGAGAGACAGACATCCTGAAAACTTGAGAACTCCCTTTTCAACACATGGATTGTGGCAATGGGAGAAACAGTACCACATATTGAATGCATATACCACCTTCTGGATAATCTACCCCAACTATGATGTTGCCACCTAATTGGTATGATAACTGTGTCTTCAAAAGGTCATTATATCTTTCTATTAGGGTAGTTGCTTCTTGATGGAGGGAAACATGGTAAGACCAGGGAATTCCATGATCATGGGCCTAGTGTCATACTTCTCTGGCTGTGAAGTGAGTTTCTTGATTAGAAGTAGTACTGTGTAGAATACCATGACAATTAATAGGCATTCTGTAAGTCCACAGATTGTGGTTTTGGTAGAAGCATTACATATAGGAAAGGCATATCCATAACCAGAATAAATGTCTACTCCAGTAAGAACAAAGTGCTGACTTTTTCATGGAGGAAGTGGTTCAATGTAGTGAGTGAATCTGCAACAAGGTCATTGACTAGTGTCATATCTGGGGCTCAGTATTGGCCTCTGCTGTTAGCAGATCTGGTACTCAGCAACAACTGCAACTAGGTCAACCTTGGTGCATTGCAGTTTATGTTGTTGTGCACATGCTTTATGTTATTGAGTAACCCTATCACTGCCACCCTGGCTACTTTGTTCATGACCCATTGGCCAATGAAAGGGATCTGCAAAGAAGCAGAATAGTTCATCCTATCTACTTGATAACCAAACTCCTCTTCAGCTGAAGTCACTTTTTGATGAGCATTTAGATGGAATACAAGTATTTAAATATACTTTGCCCATTTGGAGAGATCTGTCCAAACTTCTTTCCCAGATGTCTTCCTCACCATTTATCCAATTGTGCTCTTTCCAAGTCTCTGACCATCCAGGCAGTCCATTGGCAAAGCCATGAATCAATCAATGAACAATCACACACATGGCCCTTTCTCCTTCCAAAAGAAATGAATGGCCATGTGTATCCCCTGAAAGTCTGTCCATTGTGAAGATTTCCCTTCCCAAGTGTCTTTCAGAGTTGTCCCAGAAAGGGGTTATAATGCTGTCCACTTCTGGATGGTGCCTGCATAACATACAGAACCATCAGTAATCTTGACCCTATTCTCTTTCTCAGTCAACCATAGAGCTATAGGTACATTCTTGGCAGAAGAAGGCATTATAACAGGAGTAGAAACCATAGGCATTTGGGTAACTTCTTCAGGACTTGCTCAGGCCCAATCACATATATCTGAAATAAATAACTTCCATTTCATAATGGATTGTTGCTATGCATATACTACTTTATGACCTGGTAGATCAGATAAAATCTAGGTCCTGATGGGAAGCTGAGTGGTCCATTGTCAAATGTTCAGTTTCCACTAAGGCACAATATCAGGCCAAGAGCTATCTCTCTAAAGAATAGTTATCTGAAAATCATGATTGCACTTTGCTCTAAAATCCCAAAGGTCTCTTCTGTGATTAACCTATAGGGTCCTGCCAAAGACTCCAAATAGCATCTCTATCTGCCACTGACACCTCAAGTACCGTCAGGTCTGTTGGATCATATGGTCCAAGTGGTAGAGCAGCCAGGACCTGCTGAAGAGCCTTCTTCTGTTCCAGGACCCACACAAAGGTAGCAGCTTTCTGAGTCACTTGATACATGGGCCAAGGAAATATCCAAGTAAGGAATGTGCTATAGCTAGAATCCTAATAAGCCCACTAGATAATTATACTTCTTTTTAAATGGTGGGAGGGGTCAGATGCAGTAATTTATCCTTTACCTTAGATTACCTTAGATTAAGTTACCCTTATTCACATTACTGGACTCCTAAGAGTAGAAGGCCGTTGAATTTTGGTTGGACTTATTTCCCATGTGCATTATGTGTTACCAAAAAGTTCAAAGGTGTTGCCTCCTACTCATTGGTCCAATCAGCATAGTGTCATCAATATAGTGAATCAATGTGATATTTTGTGGAAGAGACAAATGACCAAGATCCCTTTGATCTAAGTTACAACACAGGGCTACAGAGTTAATATACCCTTGATGCAAAACTGTAAAGGTGTATGGCTGCCCTTGCCATGTGAAAGCAAATTGCATCTGCTAGTCTTTATGGACAGGTACGAAGAACAAGGCATTTGCTACAACAATACCTGCATATTATGTACTAGGAGATGTTAATTTGCTCAAGGACTCTACATATGGCACAGCAGTTGCAACTAGTCACTGTCATTCTCCATAATCCATCTGTCTTCTGCATTGGCCAGACAAGAGAGTTAAAGGGAGATGTGGTAGGAACCATCTCCACTGAATCTTATGATGGTAGCACTAATTACTCCAGGGATGTGTGATACTATTTTTGACTCACTATTTTTTTAATTTTTTTTATTAAAATTTCCACCTCCTCCCATTTCCCTCCCCTTCCCCCTCCCTTTCCCTCTCCAGTCCAAAGAGCAGCCAGGGTTCCCTGCCCTGTGGGAAGTCCAAGGTCCTCCCCCCTCCATCCAGGTCTAGGAAGGTGAGCATCCAAACAGACTAGGCACCCACAAAGTCATTGACTCACTATTTTTCCCCTGGCAGAGAATAGCTCTAATGTCTCTCATTTAGCTTTTCCAACTATAATAACCCTCACTCCACAGACCATGGAACTAATGTAAGAATTCTGCTAACTTCTGATTGTATCTACCCCATTTTTACATTCTGGGACTGGGGAAATAACCACAGGATAAGTTCAGGTGCCCACAGGACCTTCTGTGAGTTGGACTTCAGCCAAAATCACATGAATCACCTGACATTCATTAAGCCCCTACTTGAACACAATGTTTATTGGGGACTCATGTAATCAGCACCATTCAAAATAGGTATCCAGTAGAACCCCAGATACAGTTTGTAAAAAGGTCATAGGTTCCTTTGGGGAAGAACTGGAGAAAGGTTAAGAGTAAAACTCTTAAAAATTTTATCAAGGTCCATCCTCAGGGGAACTTGGCTGTCTCTTTATTTAAGGGGTTCTGCATCTGCAAGCTGACTCAAAAACTGAACATTGGTTCACAGACCTAAATTCTCTTTTACAATTCAATGGGGACTTCTTTTCATTTGTTTCAGAATCTTTCTGCATATACAGACCAAACAAAAATGTAATAGCTTTCTTATGTCTTTAATGCCTAGAAACACCATGACTGATTAGCCAATACTAAAAGTCCATGAGCCAAGCCACCATAAAATTCACTTTGCCTGTGCTGTCCATTTTGGGCCAGGCCATTATGGACATTGCTTTGTCTGTGCTGTACATTACAATAACTAAGATCACCTTGTCTTTGGTGATTCAGTGCTGGTACCTGGACCCTGCTACTTCAGGGCCCAATTAAACCCATTGATTGTAATTCATCCAACTTGGCAGCAGCATCTCCACCCATAAGGTATGGAACAAGGAAAGATCAATAACAAAGCTGCTCAAATGTGCTGGTGTCACTTTCAATATATTCTATCTTATAGGGTTAGTAAAGGAGGCCTTCTCATTGTGCAGGACTGGGTTTTACTCAGCATACTGTACCTATTCCAGCATTGCAATTTTCCTAAGCCTTAAAATCCCTTCATCAACACTAAGCCAAGGGATAGATATCAGACATCCTCAACTCCTTTTCATTATGCCATACTCTGACAAATGCATCAGCTAACCATTCAAACTTTTGACACCTTTTTACCTATGTGAGTTTCTATATTAAACTAAGAATTTTCACTCAGTGGTTCCCTATAGCCTGATCCAGTTTGATGTTCCTTTCACCTTTATCCCACACCCTTACAATCTATTCCCACACACTATTCCCCAGACTTGTGCTTGAATGAATTTGAACTCATTAAGCTCTTTAGTAGTGTAGCATACCTCCTTATGGACTATACTTTCTATCTCTCCTCTAGGAACCTGCTTAGCCTTAAATCTTGTTATAGCTCTAGAAGCAAGTATTGGTGGTCCCCGAGTGACATCAGTATTGCTTTGCTTGCCATCTCTTTCAGAGAAAGTCATTGCTGGTTTAGCAGATAATACAGGACTAATTTCCTCAGTCAAAGGTGGGAAAGGCAATATTTAAGGGGGTCCAGATGAGAGGACATCTGCTGAGAGTGGAGACTTCTTCAGATAAGATGAAACCTTGAGAGTTCAGAGTTTCAGGTTCAACAGTGCCCTTCCACGCATCCCTATCCCGAGTTAGTGGATCCCATTCTTTATTAATCAGTATCCTTACTTTAACCACGGATGCCATCAAGGCTGGGATTTGAATTTTTGTTGTAATTTAGCCAACCTTACAATGAGGATTTCAGTTTATTTTCCACCATTTGAGCCTTGTGGCAGTTGGAGAGAGGACTGTCTTCCAGGGCACACTTAGAAACCTTTAGACTGCTCATGCATATCTAGACCTGGCCAGTTTTCTTACTGAGTTCATTGTTGTCCTTCACTGTATTAGGAGATGTGAGACATTGGTTAATTTTTTATCACAGAGCTCATTCTTTCCCTTGGTCAATTTATCCAAAGATACTTGGAGCAACTGACCAGCATCATCATTTCCTTATTTTTCTTCAAACTGTCAAAAGTTTTGTATACAGACTCACTAATTCATTGCCTTTCACAATTGGTGAATTAGGATAAACAAATGTCTCCTTAAGTTTGTAAAATAGTTCACGGGTTTTCAGTACTCTCAAAGCTTCCAGGAGAAACTTCAATGACAGCATGTACTGGCCAATTGGAAAGCTTATTCCAAATATTTAACATAGTCTGTCCTTATCAGGTTTCTCTAGCAGAACAGAAATTTTAGAGAGGGGCACACTCTAAAAAGGGGGGCAGTTATTAGGCTGTCTTATGGACTGTGGACCAGTTAGTCTAACAATGGTCCCTCTCCCCAACAGTAGGGCCAACAACTGAGTACTTATTCAGTCCATGAGGCAGGTTGGGTGTTTCATCTGGTCTTCAGTATATGCTAAAATATGGAAGCAGTCGGCTCTAATGGCAGTAAAGGAATAGACTTGCTATAGAGAGCACAGGCAAAGAAGTTTCCTTCTTTCTTGTCCTTATATAGGCTGCCAGTAGATATGGTCCAGATTATGGGTGGCTCCTCCCACCTCAAAACGTCTAGATTAGAGGTGTGTCTTATTTATGGTTTCTACTGTAGTGATGAAACACTATGACCAAAAAGCAAGTTGGGGAAAATACAAGTTGGGGAAATACAGTCTATCACTGAAGAAAGCCAAGACAGGAACACAAAAGGGGCAGGAACCTAGACACAGGAGCTGATGCAGGGGTCATGGAAGGGTGCTGCTTAATGGCTTGTTCTCCATGGTTTGCTCATCTTGTTCTCTTATAGAACCCAGGATCACTATCTCCAGGGGTGGTCCCACCTACAATGAGATGGGTTCTCCCACATCAATTAGTAATTTAAAAAATTAAATTACAGGCTTGCCTACAGCTCAATCTTATGGAGGAATTTTCTCAAATAGCATTCCCTCCTCTTACATGACTCTACCCTGAGTCAAGTTGACATAAAATTATGTCAACATACAAAATGTATCTTCCTACCTCAAAGATGTGGATTAGAAATGGGTATTCTCTGCTTGGTATGCTGGCACACATGTTTAATCCCCGTATTTAGGAGGCAAAGGCAGGAAGATCTCTTAGAGATCAGCATAGTGTCCAGAGTGAGTTTCAGGATAGTCAGGATCACACAGTGAAAAAAAAATTACCATTTTCCATAAAACAACAAAAAGTGGGTCTTCTTACTTCACATGGTTTAATTAGGAAAAAAATCCCTCATCTGCATACACAGTTGCTTAGCTTTTAGTTAAATCCAGATGTAGTCAAGTTGACAAGCAAGAAAAGCCATCACAGAAGGTCTGAAAAAATACACCAAAGTTTTTATTATTCTAAGACTTAGTCATTCAAGTAAAACACATTAACAATGTAGTAAGGCCTCACACAGACCATAGAAGCTGTGGCCTGGTGACAACTATCTCAGTCTCTCATCCTCAGCCCACACACCTCTCTCTTGATGGCTCTGACCAACAGTTCATACATTTTTTTTCCATTTAAATTAATCATGTTCATTTTCTCGTATGGGACAAAGAAAGGAAAACTGCAGACAAGTCTCACTAGGTCACAGTCACCCATGGGTTAGTATGTCTTCACACTAACAGACTTGTTTTCCAAAGGACTACAGTTGTTTTTCTAAAAGACTTTCACTACACAGTTCTTTAAATAGAGAATATATTGGTATGAAAATGGCTATCTGCTTAATATTTTATACACACACATACACACACACGCACATGGAGAGAGGATACATATATATGGGGGAGAGAGGTTTAGGATAGTTCCTCTGAGTTAAACTATTAAGAATGGCTTCACTTCACACTCCAAAAATGAGGTTATGTGTTGAGTTTTTGCAACTGTAGAACATTACACTTGGACACAGCAGAAGCTCTGGATACCACAAAAAGAATCTGCTCCCATTTGGGAAAACTCTAGACAGTTAGTCATTTACCCACTCACCAAAAGAATAAAAGCTCTGTCTTTCTCATTAATGTTCTTTTACAGAGAGTAGGACATGAATCACTTCACACACTTCCAAAAAACCCAGAGCATACAAGCTCTGGCACTGACCTTGCCCAAGTGCTTAGAGTTTGTATTATGGAAAAGGATGGTTTGTTCCTTCCTTTAAGTCTTCCACATAAAATGTTCCTTGTGAAAGGTGCTATACCAAAAGTGCTCAGTAAAGAGAAGCCTGATTGAGGTATTTGTTTTGTTCTGAGGCAGTTAATTTCACCTACATGTTTCACTGAAGAAAAAAAAATCATCAAAATCAAATATGGCTGGATGTGGACATGGTGATGTGTTCATGTAACCCTAGCTCTCAGAAAGCTGGTGCAGGAGAACTGCTTAGTTCAAAGCCAGTCTGTCTCAAGAACGAAAGGGAAGAAGGGATGGAGGCAAAAAGAGGGGAGAAGGAAAGGGGGAGGAAGGCGTAAAAATATACTTACAATATACTTACACTCTATGACTGAATAGTCCAAATCTTGAGATAACTTCAAGGTAACAGCTCAAACAAAGCAAACAAACAAACAAAAACAAAAAAGGAAAAAAGTTCCTACATGAGAACGTTTGGTACAGCATTAGTTATTGAATGTTAAAATGTACATCACTTTAGTAATTTCATGATGGCTTTTCATCTGAGGAGTCAATCAATGTGTCAACTCTGAGGACACAGAAAGTGTGAGAACTTGCAATTACCAATGAGCAGAATATAGACTGCTTACATACGCATGTGTATGAAAATGAATTCAAGGGAGCACAACAAAATAGAAAGATTACGGCGACAAAGTTTGGCTCCTGTTTACCACTGCAGTTTAACACTCATAGTCAACCTCTTCCTTTAGTTACATGGCATGGATTCTGGATTAGACTCAACCCACCACACGTTCTGCAAATAGCTTTGGATGTTGAATGCACCTAATCACATCAGTTTCACAGATACATTAAAGCTGGATCATTTTGTTGGACAATTTTCTAACTAGACCTAGAGCAAAGAAAACAGGATACAGAATACTTACTCACAGCAAGGGATGAACATTTATAGCAAAAAGTCACTGTTCTTCAAGTAATAAATATGTATTATTCAGGGAACAGAATTTATAGAATGAATCTATCTATTTACATGCATGGAAACACAGGGTATATTAGAATTGCTTACAGGTGGCATGGTTCACATAACCCAATAACAGCTCACTATGAATGGAAGATTCAAGAATCTATCACTTGCTCAATCCACGAGGCTGGATGTCTCAGCTGGTCTTCAGTATAGACTGGAATCCTGAAGAAGTGGGTTCTAATGCCAGTGAAGGAATGGACTTGCCAGCGAGAATGAGAATGAGCAGGAAAAGAGCTTCCTTCTTCCATTTCCTTTATATAAGTTGCCAGCAGAAGGTGTAGTTCAGGTTAAAGGCAGATCTTCCCACTCAAAAGATTTGAATTAAAGGTATATTTTCCCACGTCAAAGATCTGGAATAGAAATGGATCTTCCCACTTCAAATAATTCAATTAAGAAAAAAATCCCCAGGTACACACAGCTATTTTGGTTTTAGTTAATTCCAGGAGTAGTCAAGTTGACAACCAAGAAGAGTCATCACATCCTTAAGTGAAATGAAGCAGTCCTGAGTATACTGGTTACACGGCATGAAAGGTTCTGTTGCCCTTTATCCAGACACCTATTCATGACCAAAGGCATCTGCAGGTAACCACCATTTGATGGGTTCAATAGTCAAACTGGGCCCAACCAGAAACTTCTCAAGAAATACATATTAATTTCTCAAAAATACTCTAACTTCTTTAATCCTGCCAATAGCCCTGTGAGGTCATCTCAGTTTTTCAGTTAAAGAAAGACCTTAAAAGAGCTAAGACATAGCCAAGGTTACAGAGTAGCGATAAATGTGTATTCTACCAGGGGGTACACTTAGGAGGGCCTTTATTCCAAAGCATTCTTCCTAATACACAGTTCCCACTGGGCTATTCTTTAATGACATTCTCATCACTACTGTAATGTTACTTATTCAACTACAGAGGTATTAAAATAGTAGTACTGGACAGATTACACATCTCTGCTCTAAAGATCTGCATACTATTAAAAGTTCCTGTAGGTAGCTGGAATCTGGAACATCTCACAAGGGCTCCTATGTTAAAGGCTTAGTGCCCTGTTTAAGTGTTTTGCAAAAGTTGCTGTGGCTATGTCTTTAAAAGGGACAGTGAGACCCAGTGCCTTTTCAAAGACCCCCTTCTATTGAGTTATAGGTATTTGCACCACCACACACTCCATGATGTTTAATCACAGCACTAGCAATAAAAAGCAACATATTTTCTTGATCAAGGGATGGAACCCCAAAGCCATTAGCCAAAAAAGAGTTATACTTTTTTTTTTGGAGACAGGTTTTGTGTGAGTGAGTGTGTGTGTGTGTGTGTGTGTGTGTGTGTGTAGCCCTGGCTTGAACTTACTCTGTAGAACAGGCTGGCTTTGAGCTCACAGATATCAGCGTGTCTCTGCCTTCTAATTGCTGGGATTAAAGGAATATGCCACCATTGTCCAGCTTTAACTTCTTTTTTTTTAACATCCACAGAAAAACACTGTATCATTGAATTACAATCCCAGATCCAAACTTTCCACTTTTTAAATTGAGTCCAACAGGTATTTTGTAATGAAAAGAAGATTCAGACACACCTAAATACCCCTTTAAGGTAATCAAAGGATCAGCAACACATTTAATTTACACAAATTACTGATTCTTAATACTTAGAATACAAGTCTATATGAAATAAACAGGAAGGTGGTAGAGAGATGGGGGTGACTGACAGAGACACAGAGACAGGCTGACTGGCTACAAAAGTCGTTCTGTAGGAACTAAGTCAAACATCTACTGTTTGAATACTTACACTCGATGAGCTGACTTCTTATGATCCTTTAAAAGAATTAATGTTGAACACTTCCAAGCGCAACTGGATACATGCAGCCACAGAGCAAAGTACAGGGTAGTATTGAATACTGCTTAAAAAAAATCAAAGCAGATCTGAGCAAGGGATATGTTAATACGAAATTGAGAGCTTCACAAAACCAGTTACCCTAACCTACCAAAAGTCCAGAGCCAGGGGTCTTGGGGAGAAAGTTCTTTGATCCTTTCCCAAGGTAATCAGCAAAAGGAGGCTGTAACAGTACATGAGCTGACCTCAACTTAAAACAAAAACAAACAAACAAAAGACGATTCCCTGACCCACCCCTAGATAAAGTCTACAGGAACCTACATGGGAAGCTGCGCTGCTTAGACTTCTACCCTTGAAAGAGGGCCTGCAGACCCACAGAGGTGCCAAACAGGAGAAGTCCAAACCTCGAGACTCAGACTAGGGTAAAGGCCGTGTGGTAAAGAAGCCTGCAACAGGGATGCTCAGCATCCTGCATCCTGGAGGCAGGAAGACCAGCATGCTGTGTGGGAAAGTACTGTGTACTGATGGACAGATTAGGGTTAAACACACAGGCAGAACCTCCCCAACCACAAAGACACTGACTGAGAACATAATGACTATTTCAGTATATAAACTGTTTGAGTTTATACACTCTTAATCTTTAATTTATATAATATTTATCTTTTAAGTTAATTTTTAACTTGTTTTAAATTGTTTTTTCTCTTAATAGACAAGATTTTGCATTTTAAATGTTCAACTGATAGGCTGTGACTTGTGTCTTGGCGAAGAGTCTCTTCTGTCCATCTTTCTCCTCTCCAAATCTAACATACAGCATTATCTTTGCTTTTTACACCTCTAGCTTAAACACTCTCCCTTACAGATACTCTATCCCCACTCATCCCACATGCTACACTGTACTGCATAAGCATTTTCCCCAATCCTAGTATTCCTATCTACAAACTTCATAGGGGACATGAGTCAAAAGTGCAGCACCTTCCCTGTTAGCTAACACTGGGACAGATGTAAAGTCATCATAGTTGAGAGTGCAGTCAGTTTTACCCAAGTGAAGGCAGCCCAGAAAGATTCATCAAAAACAAACAAAAAACAAAACAAAAAACAAACATAGTGTTGCTCCAAGGACACAAAAAAGGTTTGTTGGGCTTATACCTTTTCTGAGTCCTGACATTAAAAAGCATAAAACACTGCAGAGATCTAGAAACAATACCTCACTTTCACACTATATGCTTCCTCCAAATAAAGAAAGCTCAGAGCTAAATCATACCAGAGAGCAACTCTTCTTAGCAAGCAGGGCTACAAAATGTTGTACCCAACAGATAAGGAATATTGTCTTATCCGTGACACATAAAATTTCCTGTAAAAATGAACACATTTTAAGCACACATTAGAGTGCAGTTGTTTTCTATCCTGGTGTCTTTGGTGCAAATTGTGTAGATGGAGGGACCCTCCAGGACATTTTTATAAGTTTGTTTTTCTTAGTCAAACTACAGAACTTATCTTTACAGAAGATGTCATATGCACTTACAATTTTGATGTAGTCATGTCTAACATGTATCGAAGAGATTTAGACAGATACAAATCTGTATGCTTTGTTGTATGTGTGGGATTGAATTAATTAGTACAAGAATAGTTTTCCCCAGATTTTTGCTGTTTAAATATGCCTAAAATAAACCACTCAGGGTTAGACTTTCCTAAGTTTGAACCACCAGCAGCTGCTAAGTCATGTTGCACTGAACTGCTGAACTGTCTTCTTGCCTCAGGTGGCTGATTTCTCTTCTGACAGTGAAGGTCATGGAGGCCCCAGCAATTAAATGTGAAATAGAAATTAAAACTCCCTGTGATAAAAACACATTGAAGGAATCAGTTCTATAGGGGATAATAGAAGGAATACTTTAATCTAAAGAGAGCAATAAATATACCAAAGGGGTCAAAAGGAACAATCAAACTAGTGATAACAGGACAAATAATCTAAAGAGATAAAGACAAGAAGCCTGCAGGCAGAAAGCTAGCCCTTTTGTCTGCAAGGTCCCTGGCCATCAAGGGGCCCTATCCTGTACCAGAAGATCAATCAGAGGGGTGAGTGTGTTCTGACCAGCAGAAGCCTCAGGAAAAAGAGCACAAACATTCCTCAACCCCCTAACCTCTCTGGTCATTCTGCAGGGGGCTTCTCTCCCCGACTAATACCTCTCTCTTCCTATCCCATCCCAGCTTGCACCCAGGCTCCCCTTCCCTTCTTCGGGGCCAGAAGATACCCCAGCTCAGCCTGTTTTGGGGCTGGGACTGGGTGGTGAGTGCAACCTGGCGAGAGTTCCTTTGTTTCACTAAGCCTGCAGGCAGAAGGCTAGCCCTTGTGTCTGCAAGGTCCCTGGCCAGGAAGGGGCCCTGATCCTGTACCAGA
>LOJH01052579.1:476-12799 GCA_001685095.1 Ellobius talpinus
TGACCTCTACTGCTCTCTTTTGTGAGACAGGCCCTCTCAGTGAGCCTGGAGCTTACCATTCTGGTGAGAATGGTTGCCCAGTAAGTCTCCAGAACCCACCTCCCAACCCCTGGCCCTGTCTCCCGATCTGCAAGCCCTGGGTGGGGTCACAGGTGCATGCCACCGTGCCTAGCTTTGACAGCTGTGCTGAGGATCCAAATTCAGGTCCTGTGCGTAAACAGCCAGCACTTTACCCGCTCCATCACCTCCTGAGCCAGGGCCTTTCTGTGCTGTTTGAGAGCAGGGGCCCAGGCTCATCTACCGACCAGGTTAAATTCCTGGATTTCACACGAATTCATTTTGTGGCTTGGGACAAGAGGTACAACTTTCTGTAGCTCAGTTCTTTTAGCCTCACGAAAGTGCACTTAAGAGCGATCTCAAAGTGTGCCTATTGAGATTAAACAGAACCTAACCATGGTGTTTTGCTAGACTCAGCAGCTCACAGATATTCAAGAGCTATTATATGCAGCTGGAGTTATGATAAGTTAAAATTACTAAAATGTAGAGTAATATGCCAAATTTCATCCCTCCAGTCCCACTAACCATTTAAGCGACACACTATGCTATGTGTGAAGTGCTTTCTATGCAATGCTTCATGGTTTGCAAATCCATGAATCCGTTTTATACACAAGCCAACTCCTGGGAGGCAATTACTATTCTATTCTGTTGCAAATAAGGAAAGAGAGGCCCAGAAAAGTTCACCAGCTTGCTTAAGCCTTGTAGAAGAGGGAGCTGGTTGCCGAGTTCTTGGCTTCTTCTCTGTTGCCTCTAGGAAGTAAGCTCTAAAGATACTGAACTCACCAAACAACTGCTTGTAGGTGTCTTTAGAAGGAAAAGACCAGAACAACAAACGATTCTGTGCCCTGTAACGGGGCGGTGGTGGCGCACACCTTTAATTCCAGCACTCAGGAAGCAGAGACAGGCAGATCTCTGTGCGTTCGAGGCCAGCCTGGTTTACAAGAGCTAGTTCTAGGACAGGCACCAAAGCTACACAGAGAAACCCTGTCTCAAAAAACAAACAAACAAACAAACAAAAGAGCTGCCCTGCCTCCTCCCATGGTCAATAATGGCCGTGTTCCCTTCTCATTCTGGCCTGGGGCTCCTGAGGCTAGAACAACAGTACATCTTAGGGCACACCAGCACCACTGTGTGGCATGCCCATCTGAGTTCTTACTTGGATCTGAGTCCTGCCTCCCTTTGGCCCCTATTCTTATATTATTTCAAATACGCCTCGGGTGAGTCATAAAAAACATGAATTTTTATGTGAGTCATAAAAAACATGAATTCAACCTAAACACAATTCCCTAAAGTAGAGATGATGTTAATCCTACTTCACATGTGTTTGCGCCTCTAAAAATCTGGATGAAGACCACAGCTTTGAACAGCTGTCACTCCTGCAGCACGCAGACAATGGTGACACCTCAGATAGGTCTAGCTACCTGCCAAGACACTGAAGGCATGAAGACATGTCCCTTACAGTGGAGCACAGGCTGAGCTGGACAAGGTCATGTGCAGGACATCACAACAGGTATGAGTGAAAAGAAGGATGTGTCACACACATCTCTGGGTCTGTGTCACAGACATTCTCCAGAGACCCCAGAGTGTACTGGACAAGAGCTTTTCTCCCTGTCTCTCATTGGCCTTGTGCTCTAAGGGAAATGAATAAAGGTGAATGTCTCAAATCCTTAAATCAAAAACACGAAACTTTTCAAAAACACCAGCATAATGTTTCAAGTTTTAGATCTTTGAACATCACTGATTATGAAAATATCCCACTCTGGAAAACCCACGAATCCAAATATTTATGGCCCCAAGCATTTTAAATAAGAGAGAGATATACACGTGTGTATCAAACTGAACCCAGCAAGCTTAAAACATAAACTCTTATTAAAAGTCCCCCAACCCACCTAAAAACCAAAGCTAAAATTCAAATGAACAAGTAGTCATTTTTAAACTAATACAATAAGGCACTCAGTTCTTTGTGCTCTGAAGCAGCTATGGATAAACCCAGGTTTCCATGGCCTGATACACCTAAGATAAACATTCAACAGCCACAGAAAGGAAAGTGGTTCATAGAGACAAGAGGGACACTTAAACCACAAAGGATGAAACCGTCTTTCCCAGCTCTGTGATCTAGTGTGGACAGAGGTATATGCACACATCCTGCCCTACGATTGGAGGCCTATAGACCTGGCACCCCATCTGACAGAGCACTTGGGACTGAGGTGACCAGGTTCCACCCCAAAATAGACAATTGTGAAAAGGGACTACTAGGTATGTCTCAACCAACTTGGAAAAGTGCATGCACACCACCATAGCACCAATCTCCCACTCCACTTACAGAGGAGAAAACTTGGCTCACCTTAGGAACAGTAAATCAAGCATCTTCAGCAGCTTTGGCAATGGGAGCCAATTTCTTACAATAACCAAATTCCTTTGTAAGAGTTCACCAATAAAAATAGCACGGACTCAAAACAAAAGACTTGGCACTTAACATAAAGTATCTTAGCCAGATCTAACTAACTGATGGGACATGCTGGGACACGCCCTTTCAAAATTATTTCAAAGTTAGGAAAGGACAGCCCGCAGAGGCAGCTAATATCCTATCTTCTCAAAGTCCAGGGAAAAGGGCCTCTGAGGAAGCAACCAAGGCAGTATACAACGGCTTCCTGGAGAGCAGTTAAGGGCCCAGAAGAACAAGATATTAGAGATACAAGGGGGAGGAGGGGGAGCAGGAGCCTTGCCCATACCATACCAGGAAGTAATATACTCAGCAGCTGGCAGGCCCAACACACTCACATGCATGCAGATGTGCAAGTGTGTACGCACACACACACACACAAGCACTCAGCTGTGAATCCAATAAGGCTGGCAGGACAGGACAACCACCAAACAAAATCACCTCACTGGCTCCTTGCCTTGCCCCTATCCACCAAGTACTCCTCCCAAATAAATCTATAAAATGAATATCCCATGCCTTAAAGTGGTAAGGTTTTCTTTTCTTTCATTCTTCTCACTTGGAGCCCACACCAGGGGCCCTTGATTAGACCAATACCATCCACTCCTCTGCTCAGCAGCCATGAGCAGGTATGTAACCGACAGTACCAGGGGCATCACCTCCAGAAACTCCCCGGGATAGAACTATACTAGATGTTACATGGGAGCAAGAAGCAGGCATGCCAGCCCCTGGGAAGCTCCAGGTGTATGGACCACAGCATCTCCTCAAAGAATGGCTCAACAGTCCCATGGAGGGAGCTGCAAAATGACGTAAATGAGATCTGTGGGGAAGAAGTCTGCTCTCAGGGAACATCTCGGGGGCCCATTTCTATCTATTCCACATCCAGAAGCAGGGTGCAGACCCACACTGGACAGAAGCCTGGAGTTTGGAAACATGGTGTGTCAATTCCCACAGCACAGCATTAGGTCACCAGTTAAGTGTCCCTGGTTATTTTGGCTTGGACTGATTCACATCAAACACCACCATGGAAACAGTAACTCATTTCAGCCGGGACTTTGTGGGAGCCAGAGCTGACTCGTCACAGCTGTGGAATGCTGAGATAGATAACCCAGGCATCCGATGGGCTTGTGCCATGTTTTGGGCTACTCAGAAACTGTGGGACCATCACTGCCTGACAGAGTCTGTGGGTGTCACGGAGTGGCAGCCTCAGGGCGGTGCGGTTTCTGCTAACAGGCCACACTCCTTATTCTCCATGGAAGAGGAGAAGGGGAAGGAAGAGGAGAAAGGGAAGGGGGAGGCAGCAGCTCAGAGCTATTTCAACTACACAACTTACTTTGAAGGGCTTGAGTCTGAACCCTGGACAGATAAGAAGCACGGCCTGATGAAAAGGAAGGTTTTCCTAAGTGAAGCCCTCTGCTCCCCAGATCAGCAGGCACTGAAGAGTTTTCTAAAACCTCTGGGTTCACTGCAGGGCCCAGACTAAACACAGCTGTAGATGCATGGCAGACTGTGTGGTGAAGTTCTCGCCCTTCTAACCCAGCTCCTTCATGATGCTGTGTGTGGACCATCAGCAGTGAGATGTTCCAGTGTGAAGGGCATAGAACCAAGCCTCCTCCCGACGACCCCCACCCTGTGAGGTCTCTCCCTGGAGAGCAGTCATCCCTTCAGACAACCAGTAGGGGCCATGAGGCCCACACCTGGACCCTGTGAAGAAGGTACACAGAGCCTGCAGGAGTCTGTCCTGATAAGACAGTGGAGAACTACTTTGTAGAGGAGCTGGCACCCGCCTGAGCATCTCCCTACTGTGACAGCCGACACCACACACCTAAGAGGGTGAAGACATTGCATAGAGAACAGTGCACCCTTCAGACAGGTGGGCGAGCCTGAAACAGACATGGAAACCACTTTTATAAGCCCACCAACATCTTAAAGCCAAGGTGTTTATAACTAAATCTACACCAATCAGACTTGTAAATAGATAGACGGGCTCCAGGAGAAATAATGAGTGTATTCTCCACACAAAGCATCCAGTTGTTCCTCTACCTTCCCACACCCTACACGGAGTCACACCGGGATCCTGGCTGTGGCCAACACATTCTGGGATGATCTGAGCACAAAGCACTATTGAGAACACTCCGGAATGAGGACCAAACGAACCACTGACCAAGCCACCACTTTCACTGCTGAGAATTCCTACAGTGATGTGGACCAAATAACATGTGGAGCCCCCCCCACACTGGGGAATGGCTAGACTCGAGTGAGTCCCCACACGCTCCCACTGGCGGGAGCGGCTGCTTACAGAGGAAGCTTGGTGACAAAGGCTGTGATTTGTTGGCTCTTGTCGTCGAAGGATGAAACTAAGTTGGAATGCTGCTTTTTACCTCATTCATGTCTCATTCCCACTCTTGGCCAAATCAAAACCCAGCCCTCAGCTTCCAGACAGCACAGGTACCTGCTGATGCTCTCATCTGAACCACACCATACAAGGTTGCACAGCTGTGGAAGGCAGGAAGGTTTGGGGCAGACAGTAGTTATCAGGGATGGAGGAAATGTCAGCAATGGCGCCACCATGGTTTTATCGACACACAATTCCTAGAGAGCCGTAGTGGCTCCCTAAGCATGACAGACAGCTGACTGATGTTTTTTTCTTACTGTGAATGTTAAAATTTAAAACTATCTCAATAAAGCTCTTGGCGGTTGGACACGGTGGAGCACACCTATAATCCTAACTCTTAGAAGGGTGAGGCAGTGAGATTGCTGCCAGCTAGAGGCTAGTTTGGTCTTCGTAGTCTATTCTAAGGCAGTCAAGCAACAAGAACAGGTCAGTCCCCTGCCCCAACTTCTTCCCTGCCACCCAGCACCCCAACTTCAAAGATCTGGGACTAGTTGGAGTCTGAACCCAGAGTTCCAATCAGAACTTCAGTTAACCCACCAACTACTGGGCCCTGGGAGAAGAACCCTACTGAGCCTGACCCTAAACCCCACTTAAGAGACTCCCACAGCCAATGTGTTGGGCACAGATTCCCACCCCTGGCTGAGAAGCTATTTGCAATTGATAGTTGCTGGAAAAGGGAAAATCAGTTTCTTCAATGAGGTGACACTGGGTATACCAACCTACATTCCAGGCCTGTCTCATGCTCAGGAGCAGTTAGCCAACACAAAAGGGATTCCATGGGTGTATGTACGTGCTTTTGTTTTTTGGGTTTTTTTGAGAGAAAGAAAGAAAGAACATGAAGTTGGGTGAGGGAGGGTTCTGGAAAAGGATAGGGAAGGAGGATATGATCAAGATATATGAAATTCTTAAAAAATAAACAGAAGGAAATGCTCAAATCAAAAACCTCTTGGCTGACTGAATTCACCCAAATCCTTACTAATGAAGCTAAGAACTGCTTTCTAGGTCACGAAGTCTGAAGACTGCACATAAGGCCTTGTAAGAGAAGGGCTGAACAAGTCTATGGCTTTTCACCAGACTCAGCAAGGAGATAAATCCTATCAACAACCTCTTGGAAGCGGGTGAGTCCCTGGTGGGAGCACAGCTCAAGCCAATACCTAGGATTATGGGGAGGTGGGAGCCTGAAGCAGAGAACCCAGCCCTGCTGAGCCTAGACTTCCAACTCTCACAAACTGTGAAATAATAAATGTATACTGTTTTGTTTTTTTTTAAAGTGCGAAGTCTTTAATTTTTCAAGTCTCTCTTTAGATATCAACCAACTGGCAGGATCTCAACGGGGAGGGGACAGACATTCAGGAATGATCCATACCATCTGGAGTCCTACACTTTCTCTGCAATCCATGCCATGCCTCGCTCTGCCTGCGGTCCACAGCGAGAGATACAAAGCCAGCTGACAGTGGCTCCCCAGAGTGAGCCATGTGGCTCTGAAGGGCAGGCCTGCACGCCCACCAGGAAAATCTCTGAGGCTTCTCCCAAGTGTGAGCTAGCTAATAAACTCTCCACACCACCATCTGCTTTGTTAGCAAAGAACTTAGAAGCAGTAGGAACAGATCTGTGCAGGAGAAATGGCAAGCGCATGCATCCTGGACACATCCAGGAAATGCAGGTTAAGCATCTTGGTTACATCTGTTGAATGGAAAAATCTCAAAGCAGCAGTATCTTTATTAATCTGAACATTAATCTTTCTTTCCACTAAGTTCCACAGCCCCCTTCCTCTGACCAATGGAAAGGGACTTTGGACTGTATGTATTCACTATTTTATATGGGGCCATGAAACCTGACTTCTATCCTCATTCCACAAGGCAGAGCGGGGCGTACTTCCCTACTGAGCCACCTCTGATTCCCTTGACAATGGACTGCTGCCTAGCTCCCCTGGCAGGCATCAAAGGAAGATCAGGTAGGTCGGGACATGTGCAAACTCAATGCCCCACCAAGGCATTTCCACTGGGTGTTCCTCAAGTGTGTGGTAATTGCTGCTCTAACTCAAAATGCGTCCCTTTTATTGCTTCCACAGAAGTTTTATTACTCATTTGGCAAGTTTAGACGCCAAATGCCTCATGACAAAATAAAAACAGGGTTACATGCATCGTCAGTCATTCCTAAGACAATCAGGCCACAGCGGGGCTGAGACATCATGCAAGCTGCCCCTGACTACAAACAGTGGAAGCATAATTACCTGTTTCTCCCCACAATGTGTCGGTGCCATTGACTTCGATTTCATGTTCTTCTGCCATTCCCAGCAAACACTGGACTACCTGTCAGACGTGGCAAGGTGATTTAATGAGCTCGTGGAGCAATAGGTGCTTATTATAGCCCATCTATCAAAGGAGAGAGTGTCGGTTTTTAACCATTATTATCTTGTGCTGCACAAGTAGAGAAAATAGAATGAAAACCTAAAACATAATTCGTATGCTAGTCACACTTTCACTTGGAGAATTAAAAAACAAAGAACAATCTCAGTGAATTTCGGCAACTCTGCTCAGGATTACCAGGTACTTGGAATTCTAATGAATTCCGACATGACCCAAATATGCGAGCACAATCAACAGAGGGCCCAGCATATCACAGAGAGTGCAGCTTCTTCATAAATCACCATTAGTGCATTCTTTACGAGGAAGGAAAACAAGGTGATACAGACTTGTTACAGTAAAAAGTTTCTTTTCATATTATTCAAATGATTTTCCTACTGACAGCACTGTCCCTCTCTCTTCTGGGCGTCTTCCCACTGAAGAGCAGGGCAAGTTACAAGCTGGAGGCAGGAAAGCTTGCTCCTGGGGAGTGATGAAGGACCTGTGCCAGCATCCTCCTGAATGACAGGAGAGTGTGACAAACCCATTTTCCAGGCCCCCAATCTGTATTGTTTGCAGTCTGCTGACTGGGTCTCCTGCTAATCCCCAGAAGCTGTGGGTGCTCCTTGAATGGCAGGAGGAAATCACAGACCTTGAAATGGAGTGATTATGTCTGGGTGTACAGTCTGTCACGAACCTGGTACAACCGCAACACTCAAAAGGATGGGACAGGAGGAGTGTGGGCCAGAGGAGGAAGGAAGAGAGACGGCAAGGGGGGCTGTGTACTCTGAGGATGGAAGAAGCAGGTTGAGCTAGGGAAGGGGGTGGCCTCTAGAGGTTAGAAAACCCAGAAAAGGCTGGCTCCTGGAGCCTTGAGGGAAGCTGGCTCTTCTCACTTTAAAGTTAGGTATCTGACCCCCGGAGCATTAAGATTAAGTGTGTGCTGTGTTTTAGTCACTGAGAGTGTGGTCATCATTTGCTGTGATGACATTAGGAAATTAATGTCCTCTTTGGGACTTCTAAGGAATCTTGCTTCTCTGCTTGAAATGAGCATTGGTTGTGCTGAGGTAGTTTCTTTTTGTTCAGTGTTCTCTAGGCCGGCTTCTATGTGGTGGACCCGAGTTATAAGGATCGCTTCCAAACATGGGGCATGTGTGTCATGTGGGGGTGTGCACGTGCTCACAGGCCTCCTAGGGATGATATGCTGGAGCCCCTCATTCAGACAGTGGGAGGAGGAGGCAGAACATGGTGTCCCACGCTTGTTATTCCTGCACTGGGGAGGGAGAGGCAGGAAGAGCGGTAGTTATAGAGACTAGGCTATGTGAGGTCTTGTTTTTAAAAACCAAGACAAATAGAGTAGGAAAATATCTACATTTTTCAGATATGTATACAGTATTTAACTATAACTTATGCATGCCAGATATTAGCCAGCCAGCAATGCATGCTTACATGTATATCTGCCATCGTGTGTAAGTGCCAAATACCAGCCAGCCAGCTCGGCATTCAAATTTTAGTCATCTGGGGGAAAGAATATCACCAAACACTGGCACCTTCAGCTGCTTAAAGATAACAAAGAGCGAGAAAAACAGGTCAAAGTGGGAGCAAATGCCATTACAGTCACAGCCGAGGAAGAGAAACAGGCCAGCTGAAGACAAGCAATCTTCAAGCGTAAAGCTAGTGACATCCATCAGAGAGAAATGCTGTGCTAGATCTCCTCTTTGGTGTGGGAAATTCGAACAATGGGCCCTCACTGGCTCTCAGTGCACCCACGCGCCATTTTTAAAAACCCTTCACACACTCAAGCATGATTTCAGACTAGGGTTCCATGTGATTACTTTCTAAAGGTTATAATAACAAAAAAAAAGGAGCCAAAGAGGCTGGGCGGAAAGATGGCAAAATGGAGGGTAATGCAGAAGAGGAGAGGAAGGGAGAATGAGAGAAACAGTGAGCACCCACCAGGGCTTCTGCATGGGAGGAGAGTGCTCTGCTCATCACATGCCCACAAGACCGTGGGCCTCACTCACAGCAAAGATACAGAGCCTCTGGAAGCCCTCTTCTGGCCCAGGTCAGCAGCAACTTCTTGAAATCCCAGGTTCCTTTTGCTGCAGTGGCTCTCAACTTAGAGGGTTGTGACCAAACAACAGATGTTGGGCTACAGCATCTTATACCTCAGGAAGCAACCCTACAGCCCCACTCACCGAGCTGTGTCCCATGCTGGCGGCTGCCGTCAGTGCCTGCTGCAGGGCTTGGCTCTTCCTTAGCGTGCCAGGCTGGGGAGGACCTGCTGACCACTCGCAATTCAGGAGGTACTGGAGAATGTCACTGTGGCCCCGCAGCGCGCTGTGAACAAGTGCACACTGACCCTTCTTATCCAAGTGGTCTACCTGGGGAGCAGGGGCAGGGCAAAGGCAAAGGTGAGCATCCCCTATACGCTGAGAGAGTGACTGCCCTGAAGGCTAGAAGCAAACTCAGGCTGTTACAAAAGAACAAAGGCTCATATTCCATCCTGTCTTTCTGAACAGCACCGAACCTTTGACTCCCTTCACTGTGGTAAGAACACTCACCCAGGCCTCAGGCTTCCTTTACAGGACTAGCAACCACAAGACACACATTTGTCCTCACGCACACATCTCTCAGCAAACCACACAGAGCTCACAGATGGAACCTTCAGACAAAGCCCTGTGCTTCCCAATGGGGTACTTAGATGAAGTAATCTCAGGCTGCTCTGAGACCTTCAATCACTGAACCAGGGAGCCACAGAAAGGCAAGGCTCTAGAGAACACAGATCTAAAGGCAGGAGGACAAAAGGAGAACAGGCAGGGAGATGATCTGGGACATGCCGGCTCATAAATGAAAGCCGCAGAGCTGGGAGATGCCAGCTAGTCAGAAGAAACCTGAGTGCTGCAAGCCTCCTAAAGGCCTGATGGTGGCAGGCACCCCCAGCACTCCTTACCTAAATGGGGGCGCCCTAGGACCCAGCTCTGAAATGTTTGCAAAACTAGGGACACGCTGCCTCATTACATGGAGACTCCGCAAGAGTCCCCAACGTAACAGTGAACCTCTTCCTGCAAGCTTTCAGATGTGACAGCAGAGACCCCACTGGCCTCAGAAGAAAGCTAAGAGACAGCTGACATCCAGAAATTGAGGAATGTGCCGTGCAGCAGTTAGGTATGCACTTCAAAACTGGAGCTGAGGTTCAGATGTCCCAAATGTTGGACTTTTAAGAAAAGCAAACAAACAAATAAAACAAAAAAACAAATATTTCTGTATCTACTATAAGCCTAACTTAACTAAACAGGCAAAAGACAATTAGCAGTGCTTTACCCATTGCTACTCAATAGGCTCATTTGCCTGTGAAACGTGTATATGCACACAGTAAGCTGAAGAGGGGCTATGCCGAGCTCAGCACCCATCTCACTTCAGCTAGGAGCCTGGGAGTTCTATCCTAATGCCTCAAGTAGCAGGCAGTTATCTCACGGTAACAGCGAAAGGCTGGCTGACGGCTCACACCAGTGTCA
The DNA here is from genome assembly GCA_001685095.1 of Ellobius talpinus. NCBI lineage: Eukaryota > Metazoa > Chordata > Mammalia > Rodentia > Cricetidae > Ellobius > Ellobius talpinus. The sequence continues at coordinate 11,232 of LOJH01052579.1, forward strand.
TGGCACTGACCCTGGCATTCCAGACAGATGAGGCCCAATGTTCCAGGTGGGAAAGGAAATGATTTTATGCAGTTCCCACAGAAGCATATGACTTCTAAACCAGAGAACTCGTGGGATTGCCTTGAAAGAAGCATGAAACAGGACAAGAGGGGGCGCTTGGAGTGTCGTGATGTAAACATTTAAAATCTTTCCAACAGGGCTGGCAAGATGGCTCAACAGGAAAAGGCACTTCCTGCCAAGTTTAATTCTCAGAACCCATACAGTAGGAGAGAACTAACTCTCTCCAGGGCACACACACGCACACATATGTACACACACATATACATACACACACAAAATATTCTGAAAAATCTAAACAATTGTGGTGCCATATTAGATTCTAGAATAAATTCAGTGGCCAGGGATCTGCCTGGTACAACAACAAGCAGACCAAAATCTTAGGCACATATGGCTACCTCTTCCTGGGGCTCCAACCAAGATGCCCCGACCTTCTAACACCGATTCTATAACCTCTTAACTCACTTCACCTGACAAAGCTGAAATCCTCCAAGCCTGGCCTAGTGGCCAACAATCCCGGTAATGACAGAAAGATATTTCCCACCCCCTCTGCCACCCCGCTGTCACCTTCCAGGGCAAAAGGCTGCTGCTTACCCTTGCCCCCTTCTTGATCAGCAGACACACCAGCTTCATGTGGCCTGCGGCAGCTGCGTAGCAGAGTGCGTTCATACCATTCTCTGACATCCCATCCAGGCAGGCGCCAAATTCCAGAAGTAGGGTCACAACCTCTTCATGGCCAAGGTGAGACTGGACACACAGGATGGGGGCGTTATTTAACACTTCTGTCCTGTAGTTCACATTGGCACCTCCCAAAATCAGGAGCCGGCTCACCTGTTGGACAAGATTAACATTATACATATGCTAGTCTTAACAGCATCTGGGAAGAAGGGCAGTATCTGCAGCTTTTTATTCTAACAGATCTCAAGGTTGAAATATACCAGCAGCCAGTATCTGCACACTCGTGCACGTGCGTGAATGTATGTGTGTAAACTCACTCATGTACATGAACGTATGTACGTACGTATGTATGTATGTATGTATGTATATATATGTACATCTTCACTGTTGGAAACTGCCCAAGTTCATCCAAATAATGGAAAACAGAACTGCACTGTGAACTACTTCTGGGGATATATCCACAATGACTAAAAGCAGAGTCCTGAAGAAATAGGCACACCCAAGTTCACATCAACAGCATTCACGAAGGCTGAGCCAGAAGCAACCCCAGGGTCCACCAGCTGAGGATGGATAGATGTGCATGCCAATAGAGGATTCAGGCTCAGAAAGGAAATATGGTGATGCTACAGCAGATACTAATATAAAATATGCTAAATAAGCAAAAAGACAAGGGCCACATGATGATACTATCATGATACTGTAAAGGATGTACCCAAAGTATGAAAAATTCTAGAGATTTACAACATTAAATCTGAATAAACTTTGCTGACTTAAAATTAAACACAGGGTTTCTCTGTGTAACAGTCCTGGCTGTCCTGGAACTCACTTTGTAG
>LOJH01052580.1:0-12323 GCA_001685095.1 Ellobius talpinus
GGGTAGGGGGTGGTGATGCACATAAATGGAGCCACCCAGTCCAGTGCCTCACTTTGCATTCACAGGAGTTTAATAGCTGTCTTGTCTTCTCGGGAGCCACCATGATCAAAAGGTCACAATCTTTCCTTGTCACTTGCTCAGTCTAGAAGGAAAACTTGTGCTTTTGAAGTAAGGGTTTGGAAGAAAACATGATTTTTCCCCCACTATATCAAAAAGTGTGCCTGAGGCTCTTCTAGAGTGTGCAAAGCAACACGAGTGAATGTGAGTGTAAATGTGTCTTTAAAGAAATCAGAACCATAAAAGTTGAGTCCTCCTATGTCATCATCATTTTTAAAAATTAATTTATTTATTCTATATGTATGAATGCTCTATCTGCATGCATACCAGAAGAGGGCATGGGATCCCATTAATGATGGTTATGAGCTACCATGTAGTCACTGGAAATTTAACTCAGAACCTCTGGAAGACCAGCCAGTGCTCTTAACCACTGAGCCATCTCTCCAGCCTCTGTCATCATCATTTTTAAGGACCGAAGGCTGTTAGAAAAATCATGTAGAGAAGGTGAATCAACAGCCCAACTTCCAGCTAAGACTGGATCTGGAAAACTAATAGTCAGTGTTCCCAGGAACTGTGCACTTCCCCCTTGTAATAAAACCTTTAAGCCCAGATCGCCCCTGTACCCAGCAGTAGCATTTACAATAAGGCTTTTTATTATGATTGTGAGCACAGGATACTGGAAAGTACCTTATATTTGGCAGGCCGTTCTGTAGTTCTTAGCTCAGGAATTCTCTTATTAAAATGCGCACTTGCTCTCACTGGAGATTTATTGCTGCTTCGTTTTGTTGTTAAGTTCCTAAGCTGATTTTTGATATCACTCCTGTGGCAGTTTGAAGCCTTTTGTGCTTAAACTGCACATTCTTCTGCAGGCATAGATTTTTCAAGATGAAGTAGGCAGCATTTTAGAGAATTTCAAAGAGATAGGGAACCTAAGTGATCAATGAATGTATTTACTGTGGAGCTGAGAAGTGAAAATGGACCAAGTTTTTTTTTTTTCCTGAAACGAAGTTTTGTAAAGACCTCAAGAGTATGCTTTTGTGTTTTTCCCTTGTGGTGTGTGTGTGTGTGTGTGTGTGTGTGCGTGTGTGTGTGTGTGTGCGTGTGAACTGTGCCTTCCCCTTATTTCTCTTGACTTAGGATCAGAGGAACATTGGGGTACTGAGTCACATAACCTGGACACTCAGTCTCTGCTCTTCTTTCTTGTCTGAGGGTTGTCATCTCTGCGCCCCTCCAAAAGTCTAGGTGGTAACGGCTTGGTTCCCAGAGTCACACAGCTGGGTGGTGGTAGAACCTTCAGGAAGCGGGCATCAGGTCTTTAGGTCATTGGTGGAAGTGCCCTTGAAGGGAATGGCGGGACTCTGTTCCCCTTCTTAGGCCTTGCCAGGCACACAGAAGTACTTCTTCCTCCCCACTGTGGGACTTGTGAGAGGAACAGGAAGCTTCCACTATCACTTTATTTCTCAGGGCATTTCTATCGCTTTCTGGTGGCCCCTCCCCTTAATCTTTTCTGTTCGGTTCTTCCTTCAACCAGTCAGTTATGGCTGGAAACCTTATTGTCACTTATCCTCCTCCCTTGGCAAATATTTGATGTTTCTAGAGGTAATCTAATGCATTGGTTAGAGAGCTCAATTTGGAAAGTAGATAATCAGCAGAGAAAGCGATTGGTGTGGACAGTAGAGATGGTTGGGTGTCTTAATTAGGTCAATACACACCAAGAATGCTATACTAGGAACCATGAGCCCCCAGGATTAGGACTTCTTGACATGATGTACTGGTGTTCTTACAACCGTGGCAAGAATGAAGAAGGGAATCCATTTTTGCCTTTCCCTGCAGTCTTGAGGGTAGGGGACTAATGGTTTACTGTTTGGTTGTGATACTCTGTATAGGATTGTCTGTACTGCACAGTGCTCCAAAATCAAGTGAACATCAACCAGAGTCCCCGCTGCAGACTACAGAGTAAAGTGCACACATCGAGGTAGATGCCTGAACATGGGATGGAAGTAGAGGTGATTCGAAAAGCAACTGGAAGCAACGGTGAATGCAATGCAGCCCTGTGATCAGTTAGCCGCCCGGTGAATGCCTTATAAGGATCATGAATATGTCCACGGAGGTCAGCGTCAGGAGGGGGCACAGAGAATGAAAAGATGCAGATGGGGAGCGAAGGGGGGGATTGGGACATTTTAAGCAAGAGAGTCATGGGAGCAAAGTTGAGGAAGCCCTACCCAGGGGTTCAGATACAGAACTTCTGTCCTCTGCTCAGCTTTGTAGGTGACATTAGAGGCTGGATAACCTTCCTCCACTCTCATTTCCTTAGCAGTAAAGGAGGACCCTCAGCCTACTCATTCAAGAAATATTTTGACTTTCTGTGCACTGGACCTCTGTGCTGTATACCCTGGACACAGTGGTAAGTACAGTAGAGGAGATCTACATGCTTAAAAAGAAGGAAGAGGGAAGTTGGGCTTCTCTTTGGGAAGCCTGTCTCTATTCATCTCTTTGCTGCTGTGTGGTTTGGTTACCTCTCCGCTGTACCATATGTCTGACTTCTTCAGTGTCTCCCTGGCATCTCCCACATGCATAGATTTATCCCCAGTTCCTCTCTCTGCCCGGAAGTCCCACTTATTCTCTCCTACCTAGCTACTGGCCATTCTGCTCTTCATTAAACCAATCACAGTGACACATCTTCACACAGTCTAAACAAGTATTCTGCAACAGGTGTGTCTCTGGAATGTTTGTAAGTCACCTAGTACCCATAGTGTTCAGTTCTGGGAGATGATGTGTCAGGGTCGTGGCAATAGCAAGGAACCCCCCTCCCCCGCCCCAGGAGAAAGCCATCATTTGAGATGGGAAAAGAGTTGATTGGCTTGGTAGGATGAGCAAGGTTCTGCCCAACAGGGTAGGAGCAGAGACCCTGGTTTGAATGAAACATAAGGATCACAATGATAGCTGACATACTCTAGTTAAAATCCAGCAAGTTCTGGGTTGAGCAGTTGTGCTTGTGACTTGCTCTGTCACCTTGAATAAAACCTATCTTCTTAATTGTTAAACTGGAAAGATAGGGGCTGGGGAGACAACTCAGTGGGTAAAGTGCTTACCCAGCAAGCACAAGGACCAGAGTTTGCATCCCCAGCACCCATGTAAAACTGGACATGGGAGGACACACACCTGTAAGCCCAGTGTTCCCAGGGGGAGATGAGAAGTAGAGAGAGATGAAAGCCTGGGTGCACTGGGCCAGTTAGCCTGGTATTTGCAGAAATAATAAAAACCAAAAAAACCCCAAAGTAAACAAGAAAAACCAAGAAGCAAGCAAGCAAGCAAATTCTCTCCCCCAAACCCTTCACTATAAAAAATTGCGTTTCAAAGTGAAGGCAGAGATTGACACTTCAAGTTGTCATCTGACCTCTCTGTTTACACTGTGACACATACGTGTCTACATCACAGCCACACTCTCTCACACACATACACAGAGAGAAGAGAGAGAGGATTGAAAATAATAAATAAGTTAGGTATAGTCATATCACTATGTAAAAAGGACTTGAAAATCAATAAGAAAAAGAGAGAAAAATGGAATGTGCTCTGTTCATACATCAACAGTGTAGATTAGACAAGATCACGTATTCTGAACCCTTTAGCTCTGGGCCCACAGCACAGTAACCCTGAGTATTAATAAACCCCAACGACTGCATCGTTCTTATTCCAGTACCTTCTGTGTTCCAGAGCTACTGTGAGACAGGGCACACCTTCCCCCATAAAAGGCTCGGCTTAGAGAGCTGAAGGTCCCCATGAACTGAACTTTCTAGGAAATGGCCATGGGGTTGACCTAAGGGTGGTCACTTCCTGTGGTTCAGTTCTCTTTCCGGTTTGGGGGCGGGGGAAGTGCTAGTGGGTTCGTTTCTCCTACTGCTTTCTTCTTTATCATCACACCCCCATATTTTCTATGTGGAAGAAAGAGAAAATGTGCGCATGTGTGGTTCTGGCGGTAGTGGCAACACAGCTTTATACTCTGCTATTTTGACAAAACATCCATTGAACAATCAGGATGATGGGAAAGCCTTGAAAACAGCAACATGCTTTCTGTTGTTTAAAAAAAATGTTTGAATCCAGGTGAGGTGACTCATATCTGGAATACACTATGAGTTCTTGACCATCCTGAAGCAAGGATGGAGACACCGTCTAAAACAAAACAAAGAGGGAAAAAAAGGGAAGAAAGAAAGAAAAAAAATGTTGGCTATCAATATTTCTTTTTGACATTAAGGGCAAAGTGATGACATCGTCTATGACTTGGGAAAGGTTAATTCATCATTAAATGTGGTCTTCTATTGTAACTTATTAGTTACAGTGTAAATTCCTTCTCAAATCATCTTATGGGAAAAGGCCACGTGGCAATACCCTAAGATTCTAGTTTGTTCTTTTCTGACCATTTCCTATCCACTTACTGATTGGAGCATCTTTTAGAGGAATACATACATTGCAGGAAGTTGTAAACATATTGCCAAGCTTTGGAGGTTTTGACAGAATTGTATTTAAAATGTAAGAACCCTCAAAGATATAAACACTCTCTCCCTCCTCTCTGCCTTACCCATCACACCTGACCTTGAAGGAGTCTGACTTCACTAGTGAGCCAGAAGCCAGCAGCTGTGGGTGTTTGGGATGCTGTGGTCATGAGCGGGATTTAGAACCATTCGTGCTGTTCGACAGTGAGCTGAACAGCTTTAGTTCAGAACGACAGGCTGCGTTATAGAAACACACAGCCAAAGGAAGGGGAAGGTAGGAACCGAGAGGAAAACTTAACCAGGTCATGTGAGTTACTCTAGGTTTGAGACACATGTGGAAACTCTTTAAACGTGGGACACCTGGAGGTTTTGTGGTTTGTGGGATGGGGTAGGGGATGTCACATAACTACAGTGAATGTGTATGTGTGCTTGTAGGTGTGTGCACTAACTTATGGAGGACAGAGGTTGGCACTGGGTATCTTGCTTGATGGTTCTGCACCTCACTTTTTGAGATGGGGTCTCTCACTAAACTGGGAGCTCATCAATTCAGCTAGATTGTCTAGTTAACGAGCTTCAAGGATCTGCCAGTCTCTCTTTCCCCACTGCTGGGGTTTCAGAAATAGGCCACCACCTGGGGCTTTTGTCTGGCTGCCAGGGATCCAAGCTCAGGTTGCCGACTGAGCCATCTCCGTAGCTCTAGGACACATGGTTTTAATATAGATTTGTACTTCCTCCTCCACCTACCACACAGCCTCCTGAATGACTAGTTAAGAACACTTTATTAATCCTTCCATGAGAAAGGAAAGCAATGGAAAAACCTGCCGCATGAATTTGGGAGTGGGCGTTTCACTATCGAAATACAAGATGTGCAGAGAGGAAAAACTCACTTTGCAGCAACTTGAGAGTGTTGGCCATTGCAAGAGATGGTATCTTTTATACTTTTCTCCTCCACGAATATCAGGGATACTATGATAGATAAATAATAGCTTAAGAGGAATCATTTCTAAGGATAGCGACACTAAAAACCCATTTTGTAGCTGTAGAGAACCATCATGTTAGAAGCTATGGGTACCATGGAAGGGATACAAGGCTGGGGGGCTTTTTTTAACATACAGCTATAGGACCCTCAACTCAGAACGCAGCCTGGCTTACCCTTGCCATCTGTTTTCCTTGCTCCTGGTGCTCTGTTCCCACTGGTTCCTGTATGGAATCCTTTTCTTTCTCATCTCAGTTCTTTACAATGGGTTCTGCAACCTGGGCCAGAGCCCCCACCCCCACCCCAAACCCCATCATATAGGCCAAGTCTCTTAGTGAGTGGTAGCTTGCTTTTTCTCTGTTTCCATCTTGTTATAAAGCCAGTGACGACCGTTGAGTTACAAAGCTATAAGCCAATGCTAGAGAATGGGCACGATGATATAGTGTGCAGAAACACACCATTCCCCATGTGAGGCCTGGGCTTCGCTCTTAGTTCATTTCCACCATGTCCTGTAAGTGCCACGTTGACTCTACTGGAAGCGCTTCAGCCCGTCTCCTAGCTATTAGCCTCCTTTGCGGCCAATTGTGCCACCGTGTTGGCAGCAAACAATCAGTTCGCCTTTCAGATTGGAGCCACCATAGTCAATCACTCACCTTTGCTACTAGGAAGCCTTTCGGAAAGGTGGACGTGTACTTGGACACAGATGCCTTACCATCCAGATGAATGTTGCTTGCAGGCATCTTATCTGGGATCCAATCTGCAGGTCCTGATGCGGTGGGCCTGGGATGTGGTCCAGGAATTTATAGTTTTAACACGTGTCTTGGGTGATTGTTGTGAGGGGGGAAGTCTAGGAAACACTGCTTTATTGTATGCTTTCTTTCCCGGCTTCCTTTTCTGGCAGAATATTCATACCACATGAATACAACCTTTGTAATGACATCCGTTTGGCAACGGAGAGCCCTTGTGATTTTTTTTAAGGGGAGTTTTTATCATATCAACCATCCTATAGCCCATTTCATTCTTCTTTCACAAACTTCTGTTTGTGAAACAATCATGTCTGCTCTTTAGAAGAATCTAGAATTTAGCTTATTATTTAAAAACCCGATCCTTAAGAGCTATTCAAACAGCAACTAAAGGTTTTGAGTCTTTACTTGTTCCTTTCTATGAAAATCATTAGAGGGGAAGGGGAAGCTGCTCGTTCACAGCATAGCTTCGGTGTTGAAAGAGGCGAGGAGTTTCGGAGTCAGGTGTGTGTTTTTGTGAGCGCACCTAATATGACCGAACAGCAGACTTACAACGCTTAAGGGTTGGTATGGATCTTGTCACAGTTAAAGCAAAGTTTGGAGGCAATGTCGGCAGACTGACTGTCTAGACAAAGGATTGGAGAATGAGTGAGTGTATTCCCTACTTGGCTGGGCAGCATGCTCCTAGGTCCTTTATAGTTTTCAGCTTATCGTCTAGTCGTGTCTACATTGTTCTGCCTGTGCTGATAACAAAGGAGGTCACCTAACACACAGGGCGGCTGCTGTGCCTACATGACACCTTGCTCAAAGCCTGTGTGCAAGTTATAACCCCTAATGTCGGTGTATTGGGAGCTAAAGCTTTTAAGATGAGGTGAAGAGAGAGGGTTCTGGTGATCAGATGAGAAGACAAACAAGACAGTTAACTTTTCTTTCTTTCCTTTACTCTTTCTACTTGTGTGTACCTAGGAAAGCATGCATAGAAAAAAAGGTGATTCCCTGTATCCCTAGAAGAGAGCCTTCAGTGGGCATTACCTGTGCTGGTACTTTTATCCCACATCAATGTCCACATCCCTTCCTGCATCTCAGAACAGAAGTTAAAATTGTTTGTGTTAGTACTGTCTTCTATTTTTGTTTTTACTGCAAGTTAATTTTTAAAATGATATTTGTGGGGCTGGGGATATGGCCTAGTAGTTAATAACACATGTTGCTCTTACAGAGAATCTGGTTTTGGTTCCCATCACAAACATCCATAACTCCAGTTCAGGGGATCTGACTCCCTATTTTCGTCCCCATGGGTACCAGGCAGAACATCTGTCCTTGCAAACAAAGCACTCATACATATAAAATAAATCAATCAAAAAGGAAATGTTCATATTCACAATAAAGCTTCCCAGCAGAAAGCAATGCCCAGAGTATAAGTTATAAGAAATATTTAGAACAATTGGTTTGGGCTTGAAGAAACAGGGTGCTCTTTTCAAACAGAAGAACGGCAGAAGATGCTTTCTGTATTCATGAGCAGTTCTATTTTAATTCTGTTGGGATGAATGTGGATGGCATCCCAGGGCTGTGTTATACTGGGTGCAACATCTGTCACAGGCTTACATAGCTGTTAATCTTTCATTTTATATTCTGACATATCAGTCAGTGTTCATTAAAACCCTCTCCATTTATGCAAGTCATTCTGGGAAAACGTATCCTACCTTAGCATCTTAGAACTGTTTTTTTCCCTAAAAAAATAAGAAGAAAGAAAAGAAAAGAAACAATTTTAAACACATTTTTCACCCCACAGAAAGCAACATCTGGCAGCAGGAAGTGGGAACTTGTTATTCTTGCAGATGACCAAATAGCTTTTCTCAAGGGGCATTTAGTGTGCTGAAAGAGGTACTCAGAATGAACATTTGCATTCACCAATTTCCAGTTTGATCCCCTCCCTTCCAGAAACTTAGACCCTGGTGCAAATGGTATTCCTCTGGAATGGCGCCTGAGCCTCTGCATATGCTACCTGTGAGGGACACCAGCCCAGAGCCAGGAGCTGGGATTTCAAGGCAGAATTCTCTTTCCTGACCCACTTGGAAGTCCAGTCACACACACAGTGTCTAAGGTCTAAACAGAATGCCAGGATGTCCTGCCCCAGCAAAATCTAATGATTTTCTCTCTGTGTAGCTGAACGAAGGCATCAGGGATTTCTTCCTCCAAACTCACTTTGTAGCTCTGCTGTATATTAAAAATGGAGGAACCGTACAATGTCACTCATTGCTGCTTATTCCACATTCATAAAACATGAATATTCCTAATGTGACCTGTATAACAACTGACATATTTTACCACACCTATGGACTCTCAATGACTCAAAAAGGAACTAGTATATGCTGTTTTTTTCCTCATGTAGGTAAGGATATTAGAATGACTCAGATTTAATACAACAGCCAAAAGTATGTATGTATGTATATATATATAAAATCTTGGGGGTCTAAGTTAAAGCTATTTTCATTCAGATAGAATGGTAGTATCAGGTCTTCTGGCCTCAAGGAATGGGAGTCTAAAATCTTTGAGTTCCAGTAGCAACATCTAACTAGCAGGAAAACACAAACAATGTAGAAGGATGCTGGGGTAGGATGCCTCTCGGTCAAGGTTCTGGGTCTTTCTCCCTCCGTGCTTCCTTTGTTAAGGAAGGTTAAGGTCATGAAGAGCAGCCACCATCATCCTTTATCATGACTTGACCCTCAGTCTTCTCCCAGGTCTATTTGAAGATTTTGGGTCAGCAGAGTTTTGCTAAATTGGGGGATGTGGAGAATCTGGGTGCCGTATCTTGTTCTTTGAGCCTCTACTACTCCACTAGCAATCCAATCTTCTTCCGTGAACATCTTGTGTTGGTTAGTTTATGTGAACTTGCCACAAGTGAGAGTCCTGCAGGAAAAAGTACTTTCAATTGAGAAAATACCTCCATAAGATTGGCCTGTAGGCAGGTCTTTTGCAGTACATTTTCTTGGTTAATAATTGATATGGGAAACACCAGCTAACCGGGGGTGGTGTTACCCCTGGGTATAAGAAAGCAGGATGAACAAGTCAAGGCATCAAGCCAGTAAGCAGTGTTCTTCCACGGCCTCTTCTTCAGTTCATGCCTCCAGGCTACTCTCTTCAGTTATTGCCCTGACTTTCCCCAATGATGGATTGTGGCCTGGAAGTATAAGATGAATTAAACCCTTTCCTCCCTTGAATTGCTTTTGGTCATGGTGTTTATCGCAGCAGTAGAAACCCTAAATAAGACACATATCTTTTCTTAAACTGTAGCTTGAGGAGACTGGACCTTGTTACATGTAACCTTATAGAGCTAAAAATCGGGGAAAGTTGTAGGGAAATGACAAGAATTTTGCTGGTCTCATTGGCATATGCTGATGTAGGATTCCCCTCTATATGTTATAAATATATTTTATTGTCATTGGTGAATAAAGAAGCTGCTTGGGCCTATGACAGGGCAGAATATAGTCAGCCTGGAAGAGATATAGTGAGAGAATAGGCAGATTCAGGGAGAAGTTATGTAGCCACCACAGGAGACAGATACTTGACATAGGACGGAACCTTACCAGTAGGCCACAACCACATGGCTATACACAGATTAATAGAAATGGGTTAATTTAAGATATAAGAGCTAGCCAATAAGAAGTGTGAGTTAATAGGCCAAGCAGTGTTGTAATAATAGAGTTTCCATGTGGTTATTTCAGGTCTGGGCAGCCGGGAAAGGAACAATCAGTCTTTGACTACAATATACTTCAACTTTTTTCCCCCATAGTGTTGTCAATCAAAGCTTCTGAGTTTGTTTAACTGCGACTACACTGTAGCCATGGTGTATATTGAGGAATCTAATCCTCCTGCCTCAACACTCAACTTGTGGGAATCTAGAAATACGGCTAGAAATATGTAACATATGGCAATTTCCTATCCAAAGCAGATTCCAAGTTCAAAATCACAGAAAAGAGTGTGTGGGAATATCCTCCACCCACACAAAAGTGTAGCTTAGAATTTTTCCTTTCTTTTTCCACTTTTTATTTTGAAACAATTTTAGGTATTAAAGCTACACACATAAACACAGACACATACAAACACACACACACATCCTTGTATATTCATCACCCAGACTTCCCCAAGCGTACCACCTCTCACAGTCACAATCATGGGAATATCTAAGTACAGTTATCAAAATCAGGAAACTAATGTCAGTGAGGTGCTATTGTCTCCTCTTCTGGCATCCAAATTTGTCAGTTGTCCCAGTGAAGTTCCTTGTCTGGCCCAGGAATATCACATGCCAATTACATTGGTTACCCTCTTTCTGCTTTCTTTGGGGGGGGGTCAGGATAAGGCAGGGTTTCTGCATGTAACTCTGGCTGTATTAGAACTAACTCACTTGGTAAACCAGGCTGGCCTTGAACTTGGAGATCCGCTTGCCTCTGCCTCCCAAGTGCTGGCATTAAAGGTATGTACCTTAGTTACTCCGTTTTCTTAGTTCCTTTACCCACCAAAGGTTCCTCGGCTTTCTTTTATCTTTCATGACCTTGATTCTTGAAGTGTCATTTTCCTTAGTTTGGGTTTGTGAAATAGGTCCTGGAGATTAAACTCAGTTGTGTGCCTTGGTGGGGAAATTGGGGTATTGACAAATCCTATTGGTGAGGCTTCCTCTAGCAGCCAAGTCTAATTCCATGAGCATATTTGGTCATGGGAAAGGTCATGTCTACCCAGCTCGACTCACTGTAGTGACCTTTGCCATTTCTAAGAAGGAATCTTGATACTAAATACTCAGCTGTTCATTACACACACACACACACACACACACACACACACACACATCTCTTTCTATCTTCCTCTCTAGAAAGATGAGAAGCCAGAAGCATATATTGCCCTCAACTCCCACCCAAAGCCACAGGCATTTGTTTTGGCTTTCCTTTTAGTACTCAGATATTTCTTTACCTAGCTCACTCTTAGGATTTCTCAGCCATTTTAAGTATTTCCTTAAGTGACTGTCTATAGTTACAAAAGTGAGAAATCCTTACCTTTCATTTCCTTCTTACAGTAGCAGCCTTGTGACTTTCTTTAGCTATCTAAACTGTTACCTATTATATCTTAAAGGAGTTTGAAGAGGTCTCATTTCTTCCCTACATTCCATGTTACTTAAAGGTTCTTTTTGAGTGGCTTTTTTATACAGAGTATGGAATGGTATCAATATATCGCCTATTAGTTCATCCATCTGTAATTTTTCCTCCACATTTATATTCTGTCATTTTACTTAATTTGACTCTGACATTAGCTGAACAGGAAAGCGTCAGCACTCCATCGTGTAAATCTGCAACTTCGATGCATTCCCTGAAGAATGAAGAAAGCAAATGTCTTCCAAAGTGGGTTAAGATGACTCTGGATAAGAATGCTATCCCTATGTCAAAGGCATCATAGAAATGGCCAAATGTAGCTTTGCTTTACATACAGCATTTCTCTCTTCAACACCTTACCCTCGTTGGCTCAGGTTCTCGACTAACACTGTCAGACAGCATCACAGACACATTAGTCGTCATTGCCGAGGAGCTGAGATGCGCTGGGACACTGTGAATGGGAGATCTGCTAAGCAGAAAGCAGCTCCAGAATTCAACTTTATTCCTTTACATCACTGAAGTCTCAGGGACCAATCATAGAAATCCACTGAGGATTCATACTCATTCAGTGTGAGAGACATCTTCTGGAGGACCAGCTCTGCATTAGGTAGAAATGAAAAGATTTGTTCTTAGAATATATGACCTCACTGGTGCATATAAACCCAAGAATTCTTATTTCTCCCTCTCTCTCTGGTTGTTTATAAGACTGGGTTTCACTCAGTAGCCCAGGATGGCTTGAACCTCACTATGTAGCCAAAGCTGGACTTGTGACAATCATCCCACCTCAGCCTCTCACATTCTGTTAGGTGTAGTGAAAGGGGAGCACGGGCCTGCTTTTCATCCCACCCGGCTCCCGCCCGGCTATCTTATACCCCGAAATAATTACACGGAAACTGTATTCGTTTAAGCACTGCCTGGC
>LOJH01052581.1:0-12323 GCA_001685095.1 Ellobius talpinus
ATTAACCAATGAAAGTAACACATAGACAGATGACCCTCCTCCATCAGTAGCTCTCCCCAGACTTGATGATTCTCACAGTTTTCTCAGGTTTCTCTAAAGATGCCATCATCCCAAACAACATGACACCTACATTGCCAAGATTTGGGGTGGGAGAATTTTGGACATTTGTGGATTATGGATGGATGTTTGTCCTTATTTAGGGAGTTAGTTGCAAGTTGTTACTGGTCATGCTCAGGAGAAAAAAAAACTAAACAAAGCAGGTTAAATTCAGGGATCTATTTCTGAAAAGAAAGATGATATAAAAATGAATGAATAAAAGGTTAGATTATTGAATTTAGTTTTAAACAATAAAGTAATTACTAATCTCAAGTATTTTACATTGGTAGGGATTTTTGTATACTTATATAAAATTAAAGTTATTTTTGTTATAAAGTCTGCAAATATATTTCTATTCTTGTTTAAAGTATCACACCTATGCATCTCATTCTAAAATGTAATGTAAAGTTTTAGTCCTTGAAAGTTATTTAGGATAATAAAGAAATCCAGATTAATAGTTAGTTATCTATAACAATCAAACTTGTAGTCATGTTAGGTATGCATTCAAGACCAAACAGATATTTTAGATAGACGGGTATTTTTGAAACACTTCAGAGATATGGCATTTGAGATGTTTTTATAACATAAGGCTTTTCATGACAGTGAGACATGTCTGCTCCTGGCACACCAATTTACTTCATAAAATGATGATTGAGCATCGATGAACCTCTATATGCAGTTTGTTTTCATTGTGACAAGTTAGACACTGGACAAAGAAACTTCCTTGTTCTCAACTGCTGACAGTATGCTGTCCAAATTGGATGAGCAGGACATAAAAGAAAGAGATGCCAAACTTTGCCAAGACAAGTTAGAACAATCCTTCAAAATTCCTGCTTCACAGAAAAGTATGTCAGATATTTTATGCCTGTAGTTTGAAGATGGATGCCCCAACATTGCAGAGGACTATTCGGTGACTGTCCAGGCAGTCAATGGGTCTGTCATTTCTTAGTTTTGGAAGTTGTTTGCTCTGCACTTCCTGTTGTCTTAGGTAATATTATATTCTTCTCAGGTTTCTGATGAGGTTGAAAACTAGATAGTTATAGTTACAGTTTTTCTTGTTACCAAATTTGGAAAAGAAACTCACAAAAGAGCTATAAAGTGTACAAGGTTGAGAGACATAAAAGGTTAAATTGTATCTCTAAGAGTTATGTTCTAAAAAGATACTTTCTAGTTGGTAACACAATTTAGCGTAAAAAATGAATTAGGTACAAAAATTTGGACTCACCAAGATAGGATAGATAATGGAGTATTTTCTCTGAATTTATCAAATACAAATAGATTGAAAATTGTGAATGTAATTCTTACCTGATAAATGTTCTTATTGTATAAGTTTTATTGTGTTAAATGATGTGGGATATTGTACACTGTGTGAAGATATATCACTGTGATTTGTTTAGTAAAAGTTGAATGTAAAATACCTAGGCAGAAGAGATAGACAAGACTTCTGGGCACAAAGAGAGAAAGAGAAGGCACAATATAGGCATGTGGATTACTCCAGGGAGATGCCTGGATACTTGGAAAAAGTCAGATTGTTAAAATGGAGAAGATGTAAAAAAAAGCCAGATGGTAGAGCATAGTTTAGTAGAAACAACTAATTTGAATTGTAAGAGCTAGTGTGACAAGCCTAAGCAAAAACTGAGGCTTTTATAATTAATAAGTCTTCATGTGATTATTTGTAAGCTGGTGGTGCAAAAAACCTGACTGTAGGTTCTTTCAAATTTTAAAATATTAGGTAATTTATTTTATGAGTACAAATGTTTTGTCTGTATGTATGTAGGTGTATCACATGTATTTCAATTACCAAGGAGGAGTTAAAAGAACATCAAATATGCTGGCACTGGATTACATATGGTTTTGAGACATAATGTGGGTTCTGTAAACAAAACCTGTGTCTTCTGAGATAGCAACAAGTGCTCTGAACCACTGAGTCATCTCCTCAACTTCCTCTTTCACCTTTATATTAATAAGAGTATATAACATACTTCAATACTCCATCCTCCAATGCAAACCTATTTACTTACTCTTGTGAGCATATTGTTAATACATGCTTCGCGAAAGTTCTCGACTTGAAAGGTATATGCTGGTGCTGAATTGGTGGTACCTTTAATCAGGTAGATACTGTTGGGTTCACTAGGTCATGAGGATAACAAATTGAAGAACAAACAGAGAGGTTTATTTAATTTACAGTTTTAGAGGCACAAGTTTAAAGCACAGTCATGCAGACAATTCTGATGAAGACTATCGTGGGTGGTGATTAATTGGCAGCAATGGTAGTAGTTTGTGATGGAGTATGTGGGAGAAATGGCAGGGGAAACTGGGGTATTACAATCCATTATTAGTGCATGTAACCATTAGCCTAAGGACTTTTCCCTGTGAACCTCACCTCCCAGTGTCTCCCAGCAGAAAAATACTGTTGGTCAAGTTCAATCATCATATTTCTTTGGAGAACATTTTATGTCAAACTACCCCATAGCTACTCTGAATCCACATTTTAGGGGATTACATTCATATTTGATTCATATTTGATTTATGTTGTTCTTGTATAGTGTGTGAGTGTGTGTGTGTGTGTGTGAAAGAGAGATATCTAGATATGATCACATTCTTACAATTTTCTGAAATTTTAAATAGACTTTACAAAACTTTAGTGTTGTTTACACATCTAGAAATATGACAATGTATGCTTTTATGACATTTCCTCTGTTTATATTTATATTCTGAGGATTCAGTAGGAACCAATGTAGCATATGACTATTTACCACACATCACTAGGATGTTGCTTTCCTACCTTAGTATCCTTTTATTTTTAGAACATTTTTTGCAGGATATTTAGTTATCAATTATTGTTACTACTTTTTTTTACTTTCAGTGTTATGTGAGGTTTTCTTTGGTTTTAGATGATGTTGACAGAATTAAAAATCATTAATATGGTGTTTGGCAGAGTATTATCAGTTTGGATTTTGACAATGCTTTTCTTATAGTTGGACTTCATATCTCAGTCTACTCAATGTGTTGTCATTTGCTATCCCAAGTGGGTAGCTTGTAAAAAAAAACCCTTTATTCCCCACAAACCATGAGCATGAGGAAGTCCAAGATGAAAATATTGGTAGATTTGGTTCCTGAGGAGAGCAAACTTCCTAGTTCATAGTATCGCCATTTTGCTATGACCTTGCAAATTAGAAGGGTAAAGCTTCTTTTGTGCCTTTCAGAAAAAGTGAATCATCTAATTTATTAATGTTTCCCCTTCATCTCCTACTTACCTTTCAAAATCACCTGAGGGTTAAAGTTTTTCAATGTTTGTGCTTAGAATAAACTTTTGCCGTGGCCAAACTTGTATTGGTAGATCTTTTTACTTTCAATTCACTTTTATCTGATTTATATCAGCTGATAAATACTACTCTAAACTGTGATCTAGCTGCACATTGCTTATTGTATTTTTCAAGCTATTCCAGATTTGGATTGGAGAACCTGCTATACCAGTTTCTATAATCACTTCACTATACTTCACCATACTGAATTACCCACACTGGGTTATTTCCTGATGAGAATTATGTTTCAATATATCAGTATTCAGAAGATCCTCAAGTCATATTCTGACCATAGCAATTCTCAGACCCTATTGATCTGTTCTTATCCCTTTGACTGTGTACATCCTTATTCTCTGACATCATAAAATGGGTTTAGTATATTTCCTTTTACAGATCATGTTTTTGTCATTCAAAGAATTCTCATTCCTTTTATTGATGAATAGTCAAAGCAATCAAGATTTAAATACATTATGTCCTCTTAGATTCGACAGAATTCCTGAGTTGAATGGCTAGTCATTGTCATTACTACTTTTGGCATTTGTCCCCTGGATGCATGTCAGATGACTCTATGAAATCCCATATGTGTTCTGTCCTTCAGATACCACTTACTAGTTCCAGTGTGTAGTCCACACCTGATCATAGTCTTGGAACCCTACCTTCTGTTCTATGGAAGAATCCCTGCTTATCCGTTCTTGTATATCTAGGGTGATTACCTGTTCTAGTTGGCATGTTGGTAAGTTTCAATCCTCACCTAACTTCTCTTCCTCACTAGCACTCATCATGACCCACTACAGTTTCATACTAGAGGACACTTTTACAGTTTTTGAGGGGCTAATTGTGATGTAGAGATTTTAGGAAGAGATCAACAAGTAAGTTTATTCTACAAATAAATACAAATACAACAACTAAAAGCACCCTTGCTGACTGTTGTCAAATTTACAAGAATTATAGATGTGATTTTTTCCCCTTAGTCCTGAAATGATTCCTGAATAGTGTTGGCTTCTGGAGTTTGGAGAACAGAATTTGAAGCAATAAGCTGAAATAATAGGTTGACTAATATTGCCCTTAAATTTTGGTGACTTCTCTACTCATAGTTTTATCTGAGTTATGGTCTGTAGACTAAAGAGTAAAGCTGAGCATATGAGTGCTGGAGTCAAACAAGCTTGTTTATGTTTAGACTTTCAGTGATTCCTCGCATGACCTCTCAGAAAGTTCTTTGAAGTATGGGTTAAAGTACCTGTCAAGTTTTTAATTTTTTTTCTATTTTCAACACACACACACACACACACACTCACACATACACACTGTGTTTTAACTAAATACATACCCCTCCCTCCTTCCAATTTTCTCACTATCCTTCTGTCATAATTTTTCCTCGTAAGTTTGTGTATTACCTCCCTGCCCCCAACTCTCATAATCCACTGAGTGAATTTAGTGTTGTCTATTTGTACATGGGTATAGAGCCATCCCATTGTGATTGGGTATCTTTTTAGGGGAGGCATCCTTGAACAAAACTGACCTCTCCCTCCCCTTCAGAGGATTTGCCAATGACTGTTAAGAATCAGGTTAGCTATTTTGGTCACACTATGAGAAAATAAGCTCCATATAATTATGTAATCCTTTTTAGCTCATGGTTTACCTGGAATTCTCTGTACTTTGAAACGCTACTTGTTATGCTTACATGAAAGTAACTTAAAATCTCTCAAAATTATTTGCCTCTCACCTTGAAAATGTTTACTGATTGTAATTTTGTTGCGAAATCTTTAAAACTTGTTTTTCTAAATTGACTTTATTGTGGTTGGTGGGTTTGCTCAACGGTTCAGCATACTGACTAGCCCTTCAGAGGCATTTCAATACCCAGCATACACATGGTGGTTCACAAACCTCTAACACCAGTTCCAGGGTGTTAGACACCCTCATCTGGTGACTGGACATACTTTCATGTAAAACAAACAAACAGACAAACAAAAAGCCTATATATATTTTAAATAGTTAAAACTTAAAATGATTTTATTGGTTTGATCAAACTCAGCCAACTTTAGCACGAAAATCAAATATCATTAAAAAATGAAATATAATAAACACACATCACTGCTCTCATATGTGTATATGTTCATTTCCTGCTGAGTTAAACATTTTCAAACTAATCTATTTAAATAAGAAAATATATTTCAAAAATAATCATAGATAAATATCAAGAAAGCTTATCTATTTTCATCTGATTGTACATTAATATTTATCTCCCGGGCAAATGAAAGGATGAGTTTTCACTACATGTCATGAGACATTTGTGTTTAAAATATCTCATAGAAATAATGTGTAGAAGCTAAAAAAATTATAATTACAAAAAAATAGCTTTAACATATTACCTAAAAGAGTAATGTGTTGTTAAAAGAGTAATGGAGTTGTTAGGAGAGAGAGAGATAGAGAGAGGAGAGAGAGAGATGGACAGACAGATAGACAGAGTCTTAACATAAAAAAAGAAAAATAGCAAGGGAACCAATACTGTGAGATCAAGGGCCAGGCTCCACCCTAGGATCCCCAAACAGGGCCCTGTGTGTAACAGTTCTGAGCTGAAGTAAGTTATCTCAGCTGCCCACTGAAAAATAGGCTTAGTGTAATGCTCACAGCACTAGACAGCTGTGATGTTCTTGTAGAAGCTTAACTGTGACATATTAGCATAGAATCTGATGTATGGGAAGAGTTTAGTCACTGTTAAACTGTGGTGTTTATTCCCCAAAAACTTCAGTTGAGAGTTTGTTGTAGTTAATTTTATATTTTCACTGGATTTACCTTCTTGTACATGAGAAGCCATTTTTTTTCCTGCCTGACTTCATTTTAACTTAACTTTTCCTACTCTCTTCTAAAACTGAAGCACTGAATTCTGTGACTCAGGTGGGTAGTTTGTAGATAAGAATGGCATCAACCGTGGGCTCTCTTGGGCCTCTTGTTTGTTAATATTGGGAAATACCTTGGTCTTCTTCTAATGACAGAATCCAATGGTCTATACCTGTCTCTCTATGTGTTTAATTTCCTATCCTTTGTGTGTGTGTGTGTGTGTGTGTGTGTGTGTGTAAAATCTATTGTCTCTATTTCTCCATAAAACCCTGCAAAATGTAATGATAAGATGGAGAAAACTAGACAAGATATTAAAAACTTCAAGTGTCTAATTTCTAATGACTCTGACATTCCCTTTAGTTGTAATTTCTCCATCCTTGGCTTGCCTGTCAGTGTCACACAGCCATTAGGTACAGCATCAGTGGTATACATTTATAATTGGTGTAATCTTTATTGCTGACATGTCAATATTTAACTTGCATTAACCTTTCCTCGGAGGTTGACAAATTGTGCATCTGTGGCTTCTCCAGTCTAATTTCTCATGTCACTGCCTTGCAAAGCATACAGATTTATAATGTCACTGTGTGATGAATGCAGACTCCTCCTTTGCCTTGGGGAAGTGTTTCAACCCACTTAGATTACCTTTCAGTTTATTTATTTATTTCCAGCACCACCTAGCACCTACTTTTAAGTGCCTTCAGTGAATTTTTTTTCCCAGAGGCTCATATTTTGAGGATGAATGGAAGGGTACCCCTGTCATGAATCATTAGCATGCATCTGTAGAGGAACCTATGCTCATCTCTGGCCTGTCACACACGGACCAGACTTCATCTGCATGTCCATTTTATCCCTAACAATTTCATGACTGAAAGAATGACTGGTCCAGAAAAATTAGGTCAGAATAGTATGTGGGGGAGCAAAGTGACAGCTTTTGTCACTTTTACTTAATCACCAGCAGCAGAGCTTCTAGACTTACAGTTTCCACAGGATGTGAACAGATGGAATGGAAACCCATTTATTTCCATCTTTTTCCTTCTTTCTTTTCAAGCATAGAATCTGCCTTTATTCACTTCAAACGTGAATAAAAAACCTAAACAATTGTCTAAGAATTCTTATGTGTACCTCTTAGTCTTGTGAAAGTTAAGACCACTTAGGGAACTGCAGCTTCCTAGGGTATTCAACCTGTAGGTATCCAGGATTTATTTCTAAGATGGGTTTATACACAGACCAAGAAGTGTTGTTGATTAAAATCAACTGCTCCAACTTTCCCAGTGCTGCACAAATTCCAGGTCACTCTCTTTAAGGATTGGAGACTATTTAATGCGATGTAGTTATTCAGTCTCAGCACCATGTTCAGTAAACTCGTTTTTAGAAAGGTAACCGAGATAGAGAATGGAAGATAATCAAGCAATATATTTGAGAAATTTTAAATTTTAAAGAACTTGCAATGCAATACCCATAATATTTTTAAAAAATTTTACTCATACATGTGCTACTAAAATGCAACAGTCATTGCTTGATTATCTTGATCCTATACTAAATATTAGCAAAATTAGGATAGTTTTGGTGATTTATGAAACTTCAAGATATACATATGTTGGATGATCACTTCATGTAATTCATCACTTACATTCATCTCTGCCTTGGTCTGAAAACGTTCATTGAAAGATTCACGTCGTACCTTCAATTTCTTTTCTCCATGTGCTTATTTTTTTCTAATTCTAATTTTCCCTACACTGTGTCTAAAGAGAACTAATGTATATCAAGATAAAAATTACAAAGTGAGGTTAATCTGTGCTAATGCGAGAAACTGTGTTGACAATCATATTCCAGTTATGTTTCACTTTATCATTGAATTATAGTTGATTAGTTGAGCAAATCAGGATCGGTGTTGCAAACAAGCAAGCTAGGAAATATCAACTCGATTGCTTCTTTTTATTTTATTTCACCCTAAAATTTGCTCTGTAAACAACAAACCTACATTCTATATGTCCCATATCCAGGGAAGAGTGGAAATAAATAAAGTTTTACTAAAGTAGGGATTGTATTTTAAAGGCAAAAAACCCCACCCAAACATATCCTCAAATTTCTGCACAGAATCTGTGTTCTGTTCAGTGCTCAGACACTATAGAATCCTTCCAGTGCTTGATTTGCAACTAAGAAAACCAAGGCCAAAAATACCGAATGAGCAACTCAATATCGTTTGTTAGCAAGCCCAGAAAAACAGAAGAATCACAACTGCGTCTTAAGTACAGATTCCTTTTGACTGTAATAGGTCAGGAGGCTTCAATTTGCTGTGAGTTCATTCCTTAATTCACCTTAAAGTTTATTTTGTATTTACTATATGTTAAGCACTTCTCTCTAGGTTAGAGTCATGGATTTTTTTTAATGAAAAGCAATTCTACCGTAATAGCTTATATTTTGATGAATGGCATAGGCAATGCATTAATATTCATTTTATTAATATTAATTTTAAGGTTAGTGTCATTGAAACCATTTGTGACCTATCTGAGTCTTATGGAAAGCCATTCAATAATTTGAACTGATTGAGTAATGCGATATAGTTTGAAAATATTATCATTTGTAAAGTATGAAGGATGAGCCGCAGAGGCAAACTCTGGAGTGCACATTAGCAGTGATAGGAATAAAACAAAATCTTTATGTCCATGTAATATTTTAATTTTTTATCTAAAGTCCCTGTCACCCTGAACTTGAATTCTATAACTAATACAAATACAGGTTAGTTTCATGATATTAATCTCATTCAGGCAATTGGAAGTTAAATTAGTAAATAGTGAAGGAGGAAACCAGATACTTCTATTTGAAGGATCCTATTACCCAATAATGGCTCTTTTGCTTTGATAGATTGTAGGAAAGAAACATGCATATTTTAATTGGAAAGAAGAACAAGGATGAGTAGCTTTCATCTTTTTATTTTCAATGTTTTATTCTATATGTTAAGTGCCAGGTAGCGTGTTAGGTCTTAGACATACAAGCCAACGTCAGTTCCTAAACTGAAAGCACACTGTAAGATGCAATAATTACACATAAACAATAGTTTTATTCATTAGTACTTAGTGTGTCTTAAACAACTTACAGGCAATGTATTTTTTAATTATTCTAATAATTACATGTAATAAGACAGTGATTGTCATTTTAAAGATGATGAAATTAAAGAACAAATGGCTTTATTAGCTCATACAAGATCATCCAGGGTATATTTTGTGCATGTCTCAGTTCAAGATCGAGTTGACCCATGGAGACTGTCCTTTTAGAAGTCTTTGTTCTGTGTCTCTTTTTAATATTCAATATATTTTAAAGTCTATGGTGTTTATCTCTTTTTGTTGATCTTTCATTTTTGTTTATGTTGGCTATGAATTAACATTTTAATGGCTTGAGATATAACTTCAGTGGATTTGAGCTGATTAAGGCCAGTGGGCTAGTGAACACAGCACAACACAGCATCACTATCACCATCCCTGTAATATACACAGATCTATAAGCTCTTGCCTCTGTGGATACTCACAGCCATATGGTACACAGATACACAGACACAAGCACATATACACGAATGAAATTAAAAACAATCTTTAAAAAGATTTTTCCATTCATGGGAAGATTGGCAAACCAGAGTGTGATAATGAATTCATAGTAAGTAAGAGATACACATTTAGTGTCTAAGCAAGGATATTGAAGATGTGATTGAACACTAGTTAAGCACAAACTAAGAATATTTAGAGATCTGTGCCTATTTGCACATGAGGTGTGATGTAATTTTCAAATATTTAAATATTGACTCAACAAAAATTTTAGGGACTTCTGCTTGGTATGAGTGGTAGCATCTAGTGGTCAGTTTGTAGTTCACTGAAGTAGGAATTAGCTAAAAACTGTATAGGATATATAATTGGAACTCTAAAACAGTGATTCCTTTAAAAGCAAGTATGCAAGTAATTTGAGGACAATAGGTCATTAAAAGACATACGGCATTGCTAAGTTCAGTGAACTGGGAATCAGACGTTACTAGTGAATGTGGTAAATGAAGTTGATTGGTAAGTGAACAAATCAAGTATAGTTAGTGTAGTGGGAGTAAACCCTTATAATGTTTTTTCCCTTTATTATGTTTTTTTTTTAAAATCAAAGGAATGTGCATGAAGGCAACAGATATAGAAACCACAGTCTTTTCAAGAAAGAATGGAAACAAATAGAATTGGCTTTAGGTGATTAGACATGTAGGTCAGAGAAAATGGGTGTGTATGTGCTTTCTTTCTTATATTTTTCTTCTTTAAAATGAGGAGATGTGAGAGATGTCATATCCAGCCATGGATAACCAGGGACATGGGGAGATAGCATGATGCAGGAAAGGGTACATTATTAAGAGTGGTTCTCTGATTTGGGAAACTGGGAAGAAATGGGTTGTGGTAAATGAGTTGTCACAGGAGCACATTGATCTGTCCTCTGAGAGAGACAATAGATTTAAGGAATGGGCCAGCCTGGTGGACTTGAAACAGGAACCTGTGTGCACCTTAAGGTTTCTTGGATGCTCTCTGTGATTCAGAGAGAAGTCTCACAATGAAGAAATATGTGTTGGAAGATTGAGAAGATGGAAAAATTCTTATCTTATTCACAGGGAGGTGAAAGATAAGGAACAGTTCAAACAAAAAGTGATGTTGTTTAAGTAGTCATGTGGAAAAAATGATGTAGTAGTTACTAGTTTTATTCTCTGCTCATATCCAGCTGCTTCTTCACTGGGGTTGACTTGGACAATGTTAGTCATGGCTCTAATCTCTGCAGATGGAGAAGGGATAGAGGAGATGAGAATTAAAGATCTGTGTAAGAGATGACAATAATGATTAACTATGAATCCAGAAATGGGAAAAGTAAAAAATGTAAGGGATGGTAATGGTAATGAAAAATAGATTTGGGGTCTTAGGTGGGTACAGGAACCAGTGTGGAAAAATAAGCTAAAAAAGTCAATGGAGATGCAAGCATAAAGGATGATGTTTGAGGGACAGAATTGCTAAAATTAACATTGGCATTTTGTTCTATTACTATTCCTTAGATGCCTATGTGTTTTCTAACCAGAGACAGAAAGGGCTTGGAAACAGATGAGACTGAAGGTAGAAAGGGACTAAGAAGAGTAGGGATAAGGCAAACTGTTAGCAGAATATATTGTATAAAAGAATCTATTTTCAATGAAAGAAAAAATATCATTGGTTAGGAGGAAATGAAGTGAGCATTATTAAAAACATCTAAGTTAAAATTGTGAACATGGGTAGCTACTTACTTTATGGTCTTCAAGGCACTTTGAAACTCATAATAGTCATAAAATTTCATATTTCATAAGTTGGGTCAGAGATATAGTGACAGTAATGCTAGTTATTCCAGCTTGGAGACTGATGTAAGAGGATAGCCTGAGGATTATATATATGTATATACATACATATCGTGTCTCAAAATCAAAAAGAGAATAAAATAAAATAGAAAAGGACAAAGAAGGATTTGGTTAGGCCAATTCTCATTTTTACTATAGCAAAAGATTCTTTTCAAATTTTATTATAATATCATATTTTCAATCACATAAAAGTTTACTGTTCAATTGGACAGACAATAACAGCATCTAACCTTAAATATCAAGTAGTCATCTAAATTTAATTTAATTAAGTAAAATTAAACAAAGTCTAACCTGATATAGTAGTTAACACATACATTCTCAGGTCTCAGTAGGACGATCGTGAGTGAGTTTGAGGCCAGCTTCAGTATATTGTAAGTTGCACAGCAGTTTGTACTAATTAATCTCAAACAACCAAAAAAACAAAGATTCAAATGAAAAATGAAATTCAAAATTCAATTCCTTGGTCTTACCAAGGGCATGTTTGCCTAGTGACTATTAGATAGTACCAATTGTTATGGTTTTTGTTTCTTTAAGAGGCAAGCCACGCCCATTCCCACTGACCCTGCCCGTGCCTCCCCAAGGCCATCTTGGATCTCTGTTCTCTCTGCCCTGCATGTCTCTCTTGGGGCCCCTCCCTATCCCTCTCCTCTTCTTCTCTCTTCCCTTTCTCTCTCTCTCTCTCTCTCTCTCTC
>LOJH01052582.1:3947-14666 GCA_001685095.1 Ellobius talpinus
TTAACCAATGAAAGTAACACATAGACAGATGACCCTCCTCCATCAAAATGGGATGGTAGGAAGTGCAGAGTTGAGGAAACAGAAGGTCAGTTGACTATACAGAAGGTAGAAATTGCGAAGTCTGAGGACTCATTTAAGGCAACCAATTTTGATTGTGATTAACATATGAGGATATACTAGTTTTGTTCATGAAGAAAGGTGAGAGTTAGGGCAGTAGGATATATCTAGAGTACAACAATTGTCATGGTGCATATGACTTAGTATGATGAAAAACTTAATGTACCTCTAATCTGAATGAAGTACATGACACAAAACCTCAGGGTCTATATAATTTTAATATCACATTAGGTGACAATATCAAAACACTAGTTTCTTTTATTAATTGCAAATTATTTGTTGATACTTTATTCCATTAACTCCTCATTATCTTCCCTAGTGGGTTTGTAGTGCAGCTTAACCCTGCTGTGCTAGACTGATGATTTGAATCCACATCTCACACTCTGCCCCAGGTTTATGCTCTTATACCCAGGTGTCTTGTTTGTGGATTCTTCCACTGAACATTTTTTAATGTATTTAGAAGTACATTTGTCTTTTATTGATTTATAAAATCTGTACAGCTGTTCACAGTCAAAATCTTTGAATTAATTAGTGCTTCATTTCATTGTTGCCTTTGTTAACAGTTTGGAAGATAAGGAAGCTATAAACCATTTTCCCTTACTGGATACTTCCAGAAAGTATGAAAGCAGATGTTTTAATGCTTGTGTCCTGCAGACTTGTGATACAGTAATGGAAAACTCATCTATCTCTTGACTGTTATTAAAGCAAAAGAGGCAATAAGTCCATCCTCACTATAATCATGAATGCTATTGACAATTAGCATGCACAGCAAAAACCATGGGGTTCATCCCAAACTCAAGTTAAGAAAAAAATGTCATTCAGTCAGATTGTCTTTATTCCTAAATCTTGGAATTTAAGGAGAAAGATGCAGTGTAGGAAGGGTGAATGAGAGTAAATGCTTGTGAGGCATTTAGAGTACTAGCAAATATTGCTCTAAGACATAGTGAAAAATTAGAATGAGTTATCATATAGCCCCTATGCCAGGTCCCCCAAGACATGATGTTTTTGGATAAACTTCCATGGGCAATAGCTATACAGAGTGTGTGTTGTGGGAAGTGTATTTCTCATCCATTGTACCCAGGGAAAGCATAGAGAGATGCTCGATCTTACACTGGCTTGGACAGTGGGGCTTTAGTACTCTGATGGAGATAGAAGCCTTTCTTCCAGTGATATGAACCTAGCTTGGGATCTAGCTTTCCCTTCTGGCTCTGCCTTTTATTTTTCTTACCTGGAACAAATGTATCTTCCAGCATGATCAACAGGTCAGATTCTCAGACTTAAAAATGCAATTGCATGTTTTGGAGGGTTGATGGCTCCATGTCCTGATCCAAAACATCAATGATTCCCACAGTTGATTAACTTGAACAACTAGCTGGCTTCTTTCCACGTGCTGTCATCTACCTCCCTTGGTGGTCATACAGCAGAGTGCGAATCCTGACAGTGTTGACCCTTTCTTCCATCCCAGGTGGCAGAATTAGTGAAATCTTTGTAAATATTCTCTAAAGCCAACCTTGGTTATCCATAACAACCCTTATGCCTGATTTACTAGCCATGTTTAAAAAGAAGCCTAACCATCACCACTGCTTTTTTCATAAAAACCTTTGACAGTGGTTGTGAGAAGCAATAGCTTAGATATTTAAAGCAGAAACTGTTAAAGTAGTAAAAATATTCAAAGTATGTTGAAGGATTAAAGTTGAGGTAGAGCGAGGGATCTACAAAATGAACAATAGTAATTCTGCTCCTCTTGGTCATTATTTACTTTAAAAAGAAAATAATCTCCCCCAAAGAAACCAAATTTTAAGCCTATGCATTTATCTTATGAATAAAATTTAATATTTAAAAACGAAGGGCAAATCCACATTTTGATAAAGATACAGAACACACACTGGAAATGCAAGAGTGTAGGAGAGAAAAGAAAATGATTACAGGATTACAAGCTGGCTGCACATCATAACAGCACTGTTTGAGTGCTGTTGGAGAACTCTTATTTCATTCCAGCTGCCACACTTGGGACCCTGAAAATAAACATGTATTGGTTTTACTGTTGCTCACCCCAATTTCATTAGTCAATCAGGAAAAGTGCCAAACAAGTACACATGAACACGCCCATCTTTTCTTACTCTCTTCAGAAGCAAGCCCTTTAGACAGGAAGACCTTTCTGCTTCCTGCTTCCTGGCTTCCCAAAGTCCCCATATTTCCACCGATTAGAAGGTTCCCACAGTAATGTCTTGAGAAAAATAATTGACTTTGGCCTGACCTGTCTATGTCTATTGACTACCAATAGATTCATTCTCCTGGAATTTAAAACCATTTGAACAGCAGTTAGCAGAATTGTATAGATCTCAGGAGTGAACAATTTTGGATGGATCATAGGAGTGTCACCTCTATCCAGGTATATGTCATTGCCTGGAAACAATGAAAATGACCCATTTCTAGAACTGATGTCTGTGATTGTTTATTGCCTTGTGCCCAGAACCATAACTTTGAATTCTTCTGCTTCTCACTAATGCTTAGTGAAAAACTTTTTTTTTCACACATGAACACCAACAGATAGGAAAGCAACCTAAGGATACTAATTTAGTCTCTGGTTAAGAGCTCAGGAAACCCACTTTCATTTGGTTCACTTCAGCTCTCTTGTCTCAGCTTTGCAGCTGGGTAGCACACCTTATCAGGTACATGGTATACTTCCAAACAATAAGCCTCAGAAAAGTAAAGGTAAGAAAGTGCGGCAAAGCCAGATTTCTCCTTATTTTATTATTTCATTTCATTCAATTTATTCAGTTCTACTTGGTCCCTTTGACTTTCAAGGTTGGGTGCATCACAACATCGTTTCCTTGGAATAAGCACAGAGTGCCTGATTTAATTTGTGGTCAAGGTACACTGAATCTGGATAACACTGAATGCCATTCTACTCATATCTTTAGTTCTAGATAATCCATGCACAGTGTCAGCATCAGCACAGCAAAGAGAAGCAAAGCAGAACTCTGACAGAGTGAGGTGGAAAACACTCACACTTTTCTTTGCCAATGTATTTGAAAGCCCTCAGCATCACACTCTTAGTATCACAAAAAAAAGTGACCACATTGGAGGAGACAACCACACCATGTCTTCATTTTATCTGGAACAATGACTGATTTATTAATTTTCTACATATTTTAGAAGGTATCATATACCAAATAAAGAAAATAATGTCTTGTTCCTTAGTAGTGTGCATTACTCCTGTGGTGTAAGGTTAATGCTCTGGACTCTAAATTTAGTGATCCAAGTTTGAATCTGATTGGAATCTGTTCCTTGAGGAAGAGACCTGGTCAGTCATCCTTTTCTACTCAGACAATGGAACCCAATATAAATGGGCTGCCCATGCATGCTTCAACATTGCCATGGGCATGTTTTACTTTTTCACTTCTTTAGTAGTTAAGACACACTTAGCAATATATACATATATATATGTCATGTTTGAAAATTTCTATAATTGTGTCCAATACTTTCTGGGAAAACAGGATTAACATATCTCTTAATTGAAATGTTAGAACACTTTAACTCAGTCATTATACACTGGAGGACATTCAGAATACAAGGATAACTAAATTGTGTCCATATTCTCAAGAATGTCATTAAGATGAAATAGAATGAAGTTTCAAGGCATCAAATTATTTGTTTTTATTAAAAGAATTTTTTCATACAATATATTCTGATAATGCTTTTCTCCTCCAAGATTCTCCCTACCACCAACTCTAAGCCCCCTTTTCTCTACTTAAAAACAAGCAATCAGAAAACAAACAGAAAGAAACAGGACACAGATCACACTACACACGTAGAGACACAGGCACACAGACACAGAAACTCTTTAGATTGCTAAATTTTGGTTGATCATCACTAAGGATTAATTAAAAAGTGTCTTGGTAGCAATATCGGTTCAGGTAAATGTGACTAGAGAAGTTATTTTTAAGCCATGTGTATCTTGTTATTGCAAGAAGCTTTTCTTCTGAAAGTTTTAATATAGTGCACTTTCTGATAAATGTATTTGTAGTTACTAAAAGACAAAAGTCTACATTTCTTGGCTGGCAAGATGCCTTAGCAGGTCAAGGTGCTGAGTTACACCTCTGGGACCAGGACGGTGAAAGGGGGAGAACTGACTGCTGCAAGTTGTCCTCTGATCCCCCATAGTTAAATCTGATAATGTGAAAGAAAATTTACGCTCTGCCATTAAATATATTTTAGCTACTAAAATCAAAGACAATCTGTACTATTTGTAATTTTGTTGCTGCCCCATAGAATATAGAACAGTTGGGTTTGTTTTCCTTGAGGAAGAGGCAGGTATCATGCACTTTATCCCTTCCCTGTGCGAAGGCAGATGTTCTTTCTCATTCTTCACAGTATTAGTTCACTTGGGTTAGAGCAACTTCATCCTTGATGTATTATAAATCACAATTGTAGGTATTTGTCTTCACGCTTTGCCCTGATTTTGATTCCCTCCTTGCAATCAGCTTGAGAAGCAGGATGATGTAGTTACCGTGCTTTCCCTTTCTTCTCAGAATCATGCTCCTTTGGATAGTCACTAAGGGATGATGTAGTTACTGTGCTTTCCCTTTCTTCTCAGAATCACCCTCCTTTGGATAGTCACTAAGAGTTTGGGAAGAAACGTGCTGGGCAGTCTGAAGATGACTGATACTTGAAAGGAGTAGAAATAAAAATGACAGATAACTGCTTTTTCTTGTGACAGCTGCTAATTTCTAGATCTTGGTCCTCTAGAGGCACCAAGGATCCTAAGAAAAAGGCAAGCCCTTCTTAGCTACCATTATCGCCCATTTTCTGCACATGTATCAAGAATGTTTATGGATCAAACAAGGTGCAGTGAATATATATTCACCTGCCATCTAATCTATCTACCATCTACTAGCGTCTCCCTATCTTCTAGTACTCCTTAAGAAATACAATTACCATTAATTTCCAAAGAACACAGGAAAACCAATTCATTTCTCTAACATTATTATGACTTTATTTTACCCTTCTCTCTAAAAGGTTTTGGAATTATATTTAATCTGGGATTAATACATAATAAACAGAACAATAACATCCCTTCATAAAATAAACACTGAATAATTTTATATTAAATGCCATGCATTTTCAGATTTAAGAATATTTTATCAGGGATTATGATAATGTGGTTGCTAAGTTGATGCACTTATTAGCCAGGGTATTAAATTTTCACACTACTGTCTTAGTTCTCCATTGCTTGTGTATGATTTATGGACTGGTTCCTAGGTAGTCTCCTGGGGAAAGACTTGCCACACTTGATTTGCTGTCTCTGAGATTATGACTGGGACTTAAGCTTTAAGGAGCTTAGACAACACACAAAGTCATTCCTAAATATTATCAGTTCAAAGAGTTTCTCATAGGAAAATAACTTTTTTCTATTTCTGGGAGAACAGTGCTGCCCGGATCGCACTGTGTTGTGACATCTCAGGCCATTAGCTTTAGGTTGCTGGCTGTGAAACCCAGTGAAACACTCACCATGATCACTGGGCCAGATCAGCTCCAGAAATTAAGCCTGAGTTTGATTATTACACAGGTTCTTGTTTTGGCCCTTACCCAGTCATCTGTATCCTTCTATTCATTTTCTCTGGGTTTCTTTGCCATAAATTGTGGTTAATAGCACCTTGCATCTTATGAGTCTGGGCTCTGAGCAGTTCTCCTTATCCAACATCATCTGAATCCACATTCCCTAGGATATTCTCACACTGACTGTTGTAAACAAGGTATCTGGTTTCTTTTCTTTGGTTATGGCTGTTTTCCCCCTACTACTTCCTGCTCCAAAGAGGAGCTCAGGCAGTTTCTCTACTTAGAGTTAGAGTGGACACTCATCAGGTGTCAAAGATTCTAGAAGGCAAAGGCTAGCGGTATCTGCAAGTCTTTTGAGTCCTGGCTTCAGAGCTTGCCTCCTTGAGGAAGGCTGCAAACTCATTTTCACTTTAGAACTTTACTTTCTTCTGTGTCCTACAGCTCAGTCTGTCGACTGCTGGAGTTCTTAGTTAAAAGTCAAATCAACAATGAATGAAGTGGGACTCTAAATTGGAGCAAGTTCCAACTCCCTATGTTCCATTCCGGATATAGTAGCTGAGGGTCAGGGAAATCAGCAGAAATGTGGAGGTCGTATCACATCACAAGAACCCTCAAAGATCCTGAGGTTTTATGGAATCAGAGGCCAGGGGAAGGGGAGACATGGGATTGGAGAAGTTCCCAGTGCTAAATTGATCTAAAGAAAAGTGTCTTCAATGTTTCCATTTTCTCCAAGTAAACAGGCCTCTTCAGAGCCATATAAAGAGACTTGGGCTTTAACCAAAGGTCCCAGATAGAGCTCTAGAAGTGAAGGTATATACATAAGAAGTAAAACCCAATTATTCAACATAAACAATCCAGAGAACTTGGAGCCTCGTTAGGCATCCTAAGTCTTCTCACTCCTACTTTCTTCCTACATCTTTTTTTCTTTCCTCCTAATCTCTCGTCCTTTCCTGTTTTTATTCACTTTTCAAGCTATGATTTATGTATAATAATGCTTAGTCACTTTAATGGTGCAGTTTGGTGAGATATTGTCATTGTAAACAGTTATGTAATTCTGATCTCAATAAGGAAAATGGGCATTCATATGAGGGCAATAGTTTCTTTCATCAGCCCTTGCAGGTAACTCCCTCTTTTATTCCAGAACTTCAGTAAGTACTGAGCCTTTCATATTATTACAGCTTTGTTTCTTCTGAATTTAGTATAAATTCTATCATACATTGTAATCTTTTGTTTCAACTTTTTATATGGATAATAGTGTTTTAAATGTTCATATTTATTGTTGCATGCATCAATATTTTATATCTTTCCTTTGCTAACATTCCTAGTATGGATATGCCACATTTGTTTATATGTTGGTTAGCTGGTATATAATTGACTATTTCCATTTGCCTACTATCAATAAATTCCACATAAACTTTGGCATCTAAGTATGTGTGAATATTTCTGAGTGTTTCTAAGAATGGGAGTACTGGGTCAATGGCAAGTGTATACAGTAATTTGGTGTTTATCTTTGTAGAACCTGCCAATGGTTTTTTACAAGGGTCCATATCTACTTTTTTAAAGTACACTAGAAATATATAAGAGTTTTTTAGCCATGTGACTACTACCCAGCCCTTGGCAATGTGTATATCTCTTGCCAATTAATAACAAAAAACAAAAACAATAAACCACACAAAAATATCTTGGAGTATTTTTGTAATATTTTATTATAAAGACTTTTTGTATGTTCTGCTTAAGAGCTTTTGGTAGATAAGTATTTTATAACTGTTTTCTCCTTACAGCTGACTTTGTGTTTCTCTGTTGTTAATTGTATCTGTAATAGAACAAAACCCCTGAGTTAGGGAGATAACGCAGTGGTGGAGCATATGGAAGTCACTGGGTACAGTTCCCCAGCATCACAAAAGTAAATGTCTTTAGTTTTGGCAATGTTCACCTTATCTTTCTGTATGCTTGGTATTTGTTTAACATTCATTGAAGAAACCTTTCCTAACACATAGTTAAAAGAATTTCTTTGCAAACTTATAACCCTTTTTATCATTTGAGCTTTTTCTGTTAAGTTCAGGATTCATTTGATTTAAATTTTGTGCATAGGAGAAACTGATAGTTAAGGATCAATTTTTCATGGCTATAATATTTTATTTATGAAAAATCTGCAGCTTTTCCAGTATGCATTTCTGAAAAGGGTGCAATTTTCCACAGAATTACCTAATTATTTCCATCTAAATCCAAGGGAGTTATATTTGTGACTCTGCTTCCAACTCTTTACTCTGTTCCATTGCTGTGAATTCCTCTCACAATTTCAGTATCTCTCTTGAATAATATTGCTGCATATTATATGTCAAAATTGTTGAATATCATTGTTCTTTTTAAAAATAATGATTTGTTGTTTTGTTTCTCTCACCTGTCCTTGAAAATTTCAGAGTTTTCTTTCCAGTTTTCTGAAAGGAATTATGCAGATTTTGATTGAGATTGCATAGAATCTTTGGTTAACTGGGAAGTCTTCTTGCTATGTTTATTCTTCCTGGTCACAAGTGGTACCTTCTCAGTTTCTCTAAGTAACAGTCTTGCCTCAACTTTGTGGTACAGCATGCATCATTCTGTCTGTAACCTGCTTTTGGCCACTTGACTCTACCTCCATGAGGACTTAAATGGTTCCTTAGCTAAAGCCAGATGCTTTATCTGTGGTGTCAAAACAGTCTTGGTACCAAATTTTACTAATTTTATCTTTTTAAATAGGAAATCACTCTACTTTAAGTGACTTAAAACAGCAAATATTTGCCAGCATTTCCTTGGCTACACTCCCTTGCATCATCCATCTAGCATTAGATGGAGTCACACAGATGGTTATCCACCCACCTGATAGACTGGATCATGTGAAGATGGTGTCACATGATTGCCAGTTGGCATTGGTTGACAGTATGTCCACACTGTTGTCTCTAATTGATGGTCTGGATGCTTCATATCATAACTGCTGCATCAAAGACAGGGAACAAAGCCAGCAATCCTTCTTGAGTCCTACACTTTTCTAATCCTCAAATAAATCCATCAGTCTGTTGATTAAAAAAAAGAGCCTGTGAAGATTCTAGTCGTGGCTTTAGCTATATTCTGACTCTCAATTAAAGGACTAAGAAAGCTCAAAGATTATGTTTCAAAGAACTTAGCATAAGAGTGAGGAGAATTATTGTAGTCAAAAGTGCCAACAATCTATTAAAAATATTAGACAATTTTTGTTGTTATATGGAAATTGGGCTACTATTAAAGTATCTGAGCTATAAACAGAGGGACTTCATTATCTAGGCACTGTGAATCATATCAGATTTGATTGATAAATTGATAGTGAAATAGTTTCAATGCTAGGTGACATATTTATGCCATAATACACTTTTATCATATACATTGTTTACATCCCTGAGTTGCATGTCAACTACTTTATTGTTTTTCCTAAAATCTCCTTTATACTAAAATTTTCTTTGAAAGATGAATATTTTCAAACTTTGTTGGATGAAATGTTAAGTTCTAGTTTGTTTATGAATATTCTCTGAACATTGTTGATATACAGTACAGTGAAATGAATTCAATGTGGTAGAAATGACATGACATGCTATCCCCAGTACCGCAGGACTGTATTTGTAGCCATTTCAGGGGCTGAGGAAGAAGAATTTATTGAATTCATGGCCTGTGACTTATAGAACAAATTCAAGGTCAGGCTGCATAAAGACACTACCCCAGCGTAATCAGAAAACAAATGGGGCTGAGGGGTGAAGGTGATGTAGCTTACTGGTAGATTAGTTCCCTAGAGTGCTGGAGCTTTAGAATTAACTTCTGATCTTGGGATCAGAGAGATAGGAAAAGAAAATCTAATGTCTTAAAACACCTAAAGCATACTTTATTGGAAAAAAATCTATTCAAACACAATCTGTATGTTTACATTAACATTGTTATCAATGTACTAAATTTGTTAATTTCGAAAAATTTAAGGTCTGAAAAAACAAACTAGGCTATGTAAACAAGACCTAAGTAAATGATCTTAAAAGGTTTACTAAGCAAAATATTTCTATCAAGAACATGGATCTTAAAATTGCATGATTTGTGACTGGAGAGATGTCTCAGTAGTTAAGAACACTTGTTGCTTTTGTAGAGACCCTGGTTTGGGATCCCAGTAACAACATAGTGTCTCACAACTTCTGTAGTCATGTTCCAGGAGAATCTGATGCCCTCTGCAGACATCTATGGACCCACTCATACTCCTAAAACAGAATAGATATTTTAAAAGTTGTAAAATGATTGTATGATTCATCACCATTGTCCCATACTTGAGTCAATGTGAAAATTATTTTGCATAGTAACAGGTTCTCACTTTCACTGTGTTTTGTGTACATCTTCTCTGAATTGAAACAATTTTTCCTAGAGGGAAGGGTGAGGTTTATAAGACTCAGGAAGTGAAACTAAAAGATTTAGGAAGCTTGGAAAATTACAAGATCCACAGTGCCCTCTATCAGGTCCTATAAGCAGTAAAGAATTATGACTTTGATGGCACTGCCTTCACATTGTGAATGGATCTTCCGAGATTCAGCTTTCATAATTGATCTATGGTATAGAAGGTTTGTCTTGATGCACCTAGCTACAAGTCACCTAGTTCTTCTAAGAATTCTTTCACCCATACTCTTCTACATAATCCTATATTAAAAGAAGGAGCAGAAGTATGTTTGAATTCTTTGAAATTTGGTCAGGGTAGAACAGATCTATCTCTATGGGCCATGTTAATGTATAAAACACCAAGCAGCCACACACTAGGTTAGGATGTGTAGCCACAGTTGTTGTCAACTATTTTGAAAGAGCAAAATAAACTCACTTCGACCTTCAGACAAGGTGGGAGAGGCTCACATTTTGGGGTTTCCACAAACAACTCCTTTAAAAACACATGATATGTTATCTGTGATTTATATAAATTTATGAACATATGATGATTCCATCATAATTTTTTTAATTGGTTTTTCAAGACAGGGTTTCTCTGTAGCTTTGGAGCCTGTCCTGGAACTC
>LOJH01052583.1:0-12323 GCA_001685095.1 Ellobius talpinus
ACATATATACATATTATATAATATATACATATTATATATATATACAATAAACAAAAAGGAACTTGCCAGGTTATCTTCATATATCTTCATATATCTTCATATATTCTTATATATGAGCAAGAGAGAGTAACAATAATAATCAATTGAGAATATGGAACTTGAAATGTGAGAGGTGATGAGCATGAAAGGGGCTGGAGGAAGTGTACCTGGGAAGGAAAATGAAGGGGGAAATGAAGGAATTATATTATAATTAACATTTAACTTTTAAAAGTTTAAGTGAACTTGATGTACTTTAAAATGCGTGGTTCCAAATAGCTCCATAGACTTTCTCCAAAGGATCAAATGATCTGTAGGTACAGACTAAAGCCTGCACTACCAAGGTGTGATACCTCGCGAAGAAAGAACTGAAAGTGAGTAGGCTACAAATCCTGAAGTAGATACTCATCATGTTATCATTTGTTCTACATGTGCATCACCAAGCTCCTTTCAAACAATCCCTAGAGTTCTTACTGTGTGTCTGGTACTGTATTTGTTCTTCACACACTATAATGAAGAAGATTAGCATGGCTCTCAAAGTCATTGAGATCTAGTCTTGTGGGAGAACAAACAGAATTGGTAACAAAGCAAATTAACAGAATTAAATTGGAATAATATAAACAAGGACATCAGGCTGGGCTTTTGTAGCTCATTTGGTATTGGTGGAATAAACACAGATTTCTAAAGTAGGAACACATAAACTAGAACCTGATAGGGAATAATGTACCCATGCTGGACTTGGGAAGATGCGTGAGTAAGGTATTAGGTACTGGACACCTAGCTCCATGAAAAGAAAGAGATATGCATGGTGGAAACTGAGAGAAAGAAAAGAACAGATTCTGTGAGATTGTTGTACCTACTTGAACATCAGATGAGGATTTTAAGATAAATTCACATGCTCTCCTTCTTTGTATACTTGTTTTGTGAATAATGATAGCTAATATTTCTTATGCTATTGAAATTATAAGTAAGAATTTGAATCCTTTGCTCTGAATTTGCTCATTTAGATTTCATAAGCATTTACTGAAATGATCATTAAACCTCCACCTCTGCTTTTTTTCCCTAAATTTTATTCATTCTTTAAGAATTCCATGCAATGTATTTTGATCATATTCACCCCTCCTCCTGCTTTCAGAAATCCACTCCCTTTCTTGACTACCCAACTTGTATCTTCCTATTGTTTTATTGAATTCCTTTAGTTTAAATTATTTCTCTTATTTTTGTGATTATAATATAATTACATCAGCTTCCCTTCCTCTCTCTTCCCTCCAAACCCTCTTGTGTGCTCCTCATTTCTTTCTTTCAAATTCGTGGACTCTTTTTAAATTAATTGTTGATTATATATATCAGATACAATACATTATATATTGTTGTATATGCATATGTATTATATATCTATGTACAAAAGAAAACAAAACACCAAGTACGTTTTGTGTTTCCCATCTACAGCATTCAGTGGAGTGTTGTTATCCACCGGGAGTTAGCTACATGCCTAAAGAAAACTCACTCACCCCTCCCAGCAACTATCAATTGCAATAGTTCTTTAGCTAAGGGTAGAACTTTCTATAAGCTGGAATTTTATTTATCTTAGCTTATCAAGGTCTTGTGTATACTGTCTCTTCTGCTGTGAACTCATCCTTGCAACTGCCCCATTGTGTTCAGAATGTCTGTTTCTTTGTAGTAGTTCAGTTCTGACTTGTATAATCTACTCCTTCCTTCACAATGATCCAGGAGCCTTTGGAAGAGAAGTTGTGATAATGTCCGACTTAGAGCTCAGAAACTTGAAATCTTTTCTCTGTACCTTGACTAATCGTGGGACTCACATTTCCATCTACTCAGGGGATATATTCTACTGCAAAAAGAGGTCTCTCAGATGAGAATATACAAGGAAACTGAGATTAGTTAAAACTTAGAAAGTAAGTAGAGGGTGAGTTCAAAATACTTCCTCAGCTTTCACGCCCTTAGCACCAACATAACACTCCTGGAATTCCCTGATATGGAAACAGTGTCTGCTCTTTCAGCTGCAGAACTTGCCTTTTGCAGTGTTCTAGATGATAGAGAAATATATTCTTCTTCTTCAGTGTTGGCCTCTCATTCACATAGGATTATTTATTTCACGGACAGGAATGGTTTTGAAAGTGGGAGTCCTAAAGGGAGGGTCAATATAGTCAGGTGCGCGTCAGGATCTGTCTCAGGATATAAACTGCTGATGCCTTTTCATACCTTCACATGACAGGAAAAGCTTCAGAAGGTTTTCCCTAGGAACGACTTAATGTAGACACTGTTTCTATTCATGAGAGATCTACCTCATGACACGGTTACTTCCCAAAGGACCCAACTCCTGACATTTCACATGAAGATTAGGAATTCAGCCTCCAGATAGAAAGGGTTCAAGTAACTAGCATTTAGTTCTTTGGTCAGAGATATGTTGGAGAAGGATTTAGAAAGAGACCGGGTAAAATAATGGGGGTGTAGAGTTGACACAGCCAAACGAAAGCTGTTAGAGCTTTGTTATTAGTTAATTTAACAGCTGTAGAGCTTCTAAATAAATTTTAATTTATATAGAGACCCTCTATATAAATCTTAACTTCCATACAAGAAAACAGATGATTTAAAATAAAAAAATACCTTTAGGACCCTTTTGGTTTGAAAAATTTTAAGGACAGAAGTTTTATCTTAGAAAAGGTCAAAAAAGGGTGGTTTGGAAACAAAGAACAAAGTCAGAATTCAGCTTTGCTTGGAGGAAAGCAGTTGTCCTGAATCTACTGCTCAGGAAGTCACAGAGTTTGCAGACTGGATTAGTGAGCAGTGAACAGGTAGATAGAGGTATTGATTAGGACACTAGTGATTATTCAGTAAATTATGCATGACTGAATTTAAGTAGTCCAACAGGATACTTTTGGACTCTTTCATACAAGACAGACTAACACTGACAGCTCCTTCTCTGAAATTTTGTGAGATGACTATGAACTGTACATATGGACAATAACAGCTATTTACATTGTGATCTGAAAATTGAATACAAGTAAGAGATGGGACAATGAGTTCTAGTGTTTTACGATTCTTTGGAAAAGAATGACTAAAGTCCTGAGACTTGGGCTTTTCCTTCATTTCTTTTGTGGTAAGGAAGTGGTTGGTAAAAACTTGGCAGTTAATACTTGGCAATGATAGTAAGAGAAAATAGATAATATTTAGGCAAGAAAGTCTGGAATTAACTGAGAGGGTTTAGGTCTAATGCTTCAAACATAATACTCTTGTAATATTTGGCAGGTTTTATTTCCACATTAGCAAAAGTAGCAATTACAGGTATAGAGAACCAAAAAGCCGGCACACACACCAGTAATACTATGATGAAAATCATCAATGTTGGTAGCATGCCGAATGTTCCCAGCCTCATGGTCACCTGCACCACAGCTACACTGGCTTTATTTCCATTTTCTAACTACAGAATGCGTGTTCTTCAGTCACTGCATTGGTGAGAAATGCTGTAGACTATCACAGCCAGCACCCTTGCCTCACTCTATAGCACACCTTCCTTTAAACCAGAACCAGAAATAGTAACGTATAGTTCTGAATTCAAATAATCCAGGACACGTGAAACTCTGATCTTCCTCATCACACACATGATCAACTTTTGTTGATTTAATTTAAATACTTTCTTATGTTCTGGAAGAGATAGTGGAATTTTGATGTCTACAAGAGCATCTCCGAATTTCTGAATGATTATTCATTAAAAGTCACTAGTCACTTAGTAAAACTCTGGAATTTTGCTCAAGGCTGAAGTTTGAAAAGTCAACCAAACAGACAGTCTTTCCTGTCATATCTGTTTAATCATAGCTTCCTTAGATTCTTGGAAACATACTTTCTTCATTCATAAATGAATCCTGTAAAACAAGAATAATCGTGAATAGCTGTTTGGTTTAAAGTAATAATTGTAGATATAGTTATTAAAATTTACAGAACACACAGTGATAATTAAGGGTAATCAGAGTTTGCTGTTGTGGATGTTCTTCAATGGCATTGTCCCCTTGACTTCAAGTAATCAGATTAAAGACAGAAGCAAAGATAAATTTCATTATGTTCTGATAAAATAACTGATGGGAGGAAAAAACAAAAGGAAAATGAAAATGCTGAATATTGTGCTTAAATACATGGGGTAGAGACAATCTTTTACTGTTTGGTTATATATGTACTTATCAGATTTAACTTATTATTAATTGTTTGCTGCTTTGAATCAAAGGTCCATAATGCAAATTTATGTTTACTTATATAAAATACCATTTTTATAAATATTAACAGAATTTACATATTTTTCATAGTTTATATGTTAAAATAAGATTTTAATAAAACATTGATTTTACTCTCTCAAAATTAGGGAATAGTACTTTAAACATAATATTCCTTCAAAACAAAAGGGAGCTTGTTCTGAAAAATATTTGAGGGCTCAGTAGGTAAAGTGCGTACTATTCAAGCATGGACCTGAGTTCAGATTTTCAGTGGTCGCACAAAAAGCTAAACATGTATCTGTCGTTACAGTACTAGGAAAGTAGACTGGAGTTTCTACAGGTCTTGTTGACCAGCTAATCAAGCAGAGTGGGTGAGTACCAGAGTCAGTGAGAGACTAGGTCACAAGGGGTGATAAAGGAAGACACTGAACATCAACCTTCAGCTCCCACACATGTATACATATGTACACACACTCCCATAGGAACACTACTTATTCATTTGCACATACACATACTTGTATACTATTTGAACTAAGTGAACCTGTAAGGATATATAGAAAGGACATTATGACATCCTCAGGGGAAGATGAATGAATTCATGTAAATAAAAAAGAATCAATAAGTCAGATTTTGATTCTTTCTTTTCTATTTTGTTTCGCTCGGTATAATATGAAAACAGTTTCTTGATTCTTGCATTTTCTTAGATTTCTAAATGCTTTACTTTATTTCATGTTTTAATACTGTAAATGTAGTTTTCATGAAGTCTATAGACACAAAGAGAGATGTCAAGATGAATATCAACTCCTTTAAAGTCTAAGGATCAGTCAATTAGCAAACCATATTAGACCTTTCTATCTTTGCCCTTATGAGAATTTTTTTTGTCATGAAAATCATCACAGAATGTTCAGTCTGCTATGCTTGTAACATAACACAGTTGCAGGTCACATTTATTCGTGTCATTTAACTGACAAACATATTTTCTCAATTAAACCATCAAAATTAAAATATTTTGTGCCTTTATCGTCTCATACAATTTGTCTGGCATTTTGGTATTGAAACTAATTTAGCATTAAAATCCACATTGTCTTGCAGGGCTCACAGTCATGATATGGTTTTACACTGGCTAGAACTGACTATAATGTCCTGCTCTTCTTGGAAGAGTAATCATCATGCTTGCCTGCTAGGGTACAGTAATCTCTTGTTTTTCTATTTGCAGAGCTGGAACCTTCATTTCTAGATGCTCACCATTTGTGCTACACCGTGGGCTGCAAATCTCTCATGTGTATCATGACTTATTTTGGTCTTCTCTATCTTCCTCCTTCTTGCTGTATAGTTACTTTCTATTTCTTTAGTTTCCTGACCTGGACCTTGTTATGCAGCACAGGTTAACTTGAAACACCAATCCTACAGCATCAGCTTCTCAAGTGCTGGGACTACAGGAGTAAGTTACTACACACTTCCTTATAACTTGTTTCTCATTTCTTAATATACTTTGATGAATATGCATTATTTTTGCACATAGTATAAAATAGCCCTATGTAGATACATAGGAAGACAATCTAAACATTATAAAAATCAGTTTCATAGTGTTTAAATTCCAGTGCTGAAATGGATTCCATAAAAATGCTGAAAAAATATAATATTTATATAAAATAAATAAGCATGGAAAAGTAAATGAGGATAATTGCTAGTAAATATTGGGTAGTGAAAAAACCCCTCTAATTTAAAAATTGTAATTGAGCTTAGACTTGAAGAATGTGAGAGAATATGTCATCCAGTGTATGACAGAGTGACTTGGCAGAAGGGATAGTATAGTGGAAAGTCTCTGAATTGGGGATCCAGTAAATGTGAGCCAGAATGACAGAAGAGGCCTTCATACGCTCAGTAATTATAGATGGAATAATATAGATAAAGTAAGAAAAATTAGTATGCATCACATAAGGTTTTAGAGAACACCCTATGCATGACTGTTATTATTCTGAAGAGAAAGAATTTTGAACAGAGTTCCCTTGACTGAACCTAAGTTTTAGCTGGATG
This sequence comes from Ellobius talpinus, assembly GCA_001685095.1. NCBI lineage: Eukaryota > Metazoa > Chordata > Mammalia > Rodentia > Cricetidae > Ellobius > Ellobius talpinus. The sequence continues at coordinate 6,300 of LOJH01052583.1, forward strand.
TCACAGTATTCTGTTACTTAGAGACTAGAGTTAAGCCTGATCATAACTAATGAAAAATGAGGTTGTATGTAAATTTTGCAAGATAAGACTTATTTTAAAACTTCTAGATATATGTGAGAGGTAGAGATAAGAGATTAATGATAGACTAAAGCTTAAGGAAAATATGAGACTAATAGATGGTTTTAGGCAATTGAAAGTTAACTGCCACTTATTGAGACTGTGGTAAGAAAAGGTTGTGGAAGGTGGTATGGTTATAGCACATTGGGCTATACCCAATACTTCACATGTTCTTATAAGAAAGAAATAGGATTGGACTTATCTACCTACTTAGAACGTAGGATTCTTTTAGCTAAAACTGTATAGGTGAAAGTCATATTGTTGTTATTATAATAAAAAATGTCTCCCTTATAGGTTCTTGTATGTAAATACTTGATCCCTTCACGCGTTGGAAGTTTATGGAACCTCTAAAGAGGTGGAGTCTTGCCGGACAAACATTGAAATTGTATAATACTGTCCTACTTCCCTTCGTCCCTCTGCTTCCTCTTATGTCAGGATGTAAGGTGAGAGTCCCAGGAACACATTCCTGCTCCTGTGGAATTTTCACCCAGATTTATCTGCTGTGATACCATCCCTGCCATTACTAACCACTTCCCTTCAAATTGTAAGCATAATAAATCCTCTCACCTCTCTCTGTAAGTCCCATCTTATCAGGATTTGATCACAGAAACAAGAAACATCACTAAAATGATGTCATTTAAAATGGAAGCTTTTAATAGTAGTCTTCCCCAGAGAAGTGCACATCAATTGATTGTCCAATGGTAAATGGTCAGTCTTGAAAATATACATGGGATTAACAATATACAGGCTGCACAGGTTATGTTTAAGAATATATGTGTATATGCATATAAGCATGCAATAACAATTAGTGAAAAATGGCCATATATTTGAACAACAGTGGGGAGAAATAAATGGGAGGCTCTAAAGGGAGTAAAGGGAAGAGGGAAATGTTATAATTATAATCTCAAAACAATTACTTAAAAACACGTGACATCTTTTAGACTTGATCATTAGGACCACAATAACATCTCTGTATAAGTTTCTCTTGAGCTTTAATTCATGTATGTGAGTAACTGCGATTGCTAGAGTTCCTAACAATATATGTGGAAAAGCCAGAAATGACCTTTCCTTCTGCTGGACCACAATGATTTAGTGACTATTTACTATTGCTGCATCACATAGGTTATTTTGATGGATATTGGTAGAGAATGGCAGAAGCTAAAGTTTGAAATTGTTATGTTTGCAATGCTATTAGATATATGACTGTAGATATCAAGATGGATATATCTGAGTTTTGAGAGACAAGACTGTGGATATGGATTTCAAAATCATCAGGAAATAAATCATTTTTATAGCACAGTAGCAGATGAGATCACTAAGAATAATGTTGGGAGAAGAAAAATGTCTGAAACCTGAGCCTGAGCATGGCTATCTTCAAAGTTTGACAAGGAAAGAGTGAATTTGTAAAGGAAACGTGGAAGGATAAAGTAATAAGGTAGAAGATGGGGCACTTTAAAGACCAGATAAAAAGTGTCACAGAGAGAACACAGTAAAAAGTTGTCTAAAAGTCTGCGATGTGTTCAATATGATGGGCAGTAAGAACTTACTATTGAACTAATAAAAGGGAAATTATTTTGGGGCTTTATAACATAAATTTAGGAACCTAATCTTACCTAGACAATACTTAAATTTTGCTACGTGGTATTCATTTATTGATTCATTCACTCATTCGATTACTAGAGCACTCCCAAGTCTTTCATTGTTTGGTTACCTTTGCATTTCCATTAGGCATAATAGTTCCTCAAACATCATTTGCTGAAAGAATGACTGAAAAATAAAATGAAAAAAAATTAAATGAACAAATGGACAAAGCATCTCAAGAATCACCAGCAAGGTTACATAGCTGCTCCATCATATCCTTTGAGGCATTCAGTACCTGTTCATCAGTGTTCTTCATAGAACAGAGATCTTAATTACATATCCAGGGCTATAGCACATTCTTCTTTTCACAATTAGAACAGAATTTGTGTTTCTAGTACAGAAAATTTAATGTTCAATCAAAGGTATATTCACAATCCTTTTAAACCTACTCCTATAGGAAACCACAATCAATTGACCAACTGATTGGAATATATTACTTAGAACACAGTTATTGGAAACTTCCTATTACTGACTACTTGATGAAGAAATGTGGGGCAGAAAAAATAACAATTCTCCTGAGAAGGAGTGTAGGTGTTTTTGTGTTTTTGTTTGTTTCAATAGTAAGTAATTGTCCAAAAAAAGTAAGAGAAAACAAAAAAACTTGCAGACAGGTACATCAGAGGTGACCTGGGATAATCCTCAGACATAATTAATAATGGTCAGAATTTTGGATTTTATCTAAGTGGAACCAGATATCGGGGGAAAGCTTCGAAGTGTGGGAATAGGGGGATGGAGTTTGAAGAGGACTGTGTTGATATTATGGGTTGACTATAGAGGGACATGAGCAGAACCAGAGTCAAGAGAAAAGTTCTGAAGTGTTTCCAACAACTCAGGCCAAAGAACAAAGAGATAAGAAGCTTTATTATAAGCGGGTAGGCTTGAGTGCAGACCTTAGGAAGTGACTAGATTCTGAGAAATAATGCAACTGTTTTTGAATTGGCATTTCCCCCCCCAAACTTGTACTATTTTAAACCTACCAAGTCCCTAAATACTAGCATATAACCATATTCATCACCTTTACTTAGATTTGACAACTATTACTGTCTTCACATGTCTATAAATCTCTCTCTGAGTATACATATGAATATAAACATGCATTTAACATTTTTCTCAACTCATTTAAAAGTAGTTTGTAAAATCAAATTTATGACTTGTTATTCTTTCATGCTTTATAATACAGCTCTTAAGGATAGGAGAAATAGTCTATGCAAAAATAATAGGGAAAATATATTGATGTCAGAACTGACAGAATTTCCTGATGAATGCTTATGAATTCTAAGAAAAAGTCTGAATAAAAGATGTTTCCAAAAGTTTTGGTAGGCACCCCATCTACATGGACAGGGAAAACTGTAAGAGAAGCTGGTTTTGATCTTAAGATGTTGACTTCCTGCTATTCCTGTCTAGACATGGTTGGGACAGCCCATACTCTAAAGCTTCAGGGTGTGAAAAGTCCCTTGAACTCAAGGAAATCCTGTGAAGGGCAGCATGAAACTTCCAAACAAAATTGTCGAAACTCTTTTATGAAAAAATTGGAAGAGGAATCTCAAAAGAAGAACAGAGGCACATCATTGGTTGCCAGCAGGATTCCTATTCTGACTGCACAGAGAAGAGGAACTTCTAGAGTGAACCTGAGGTCAAAAAGAGATGTACAATAATTTCTAATTCTCTGTCCTTTTACACTAACTATGAATTGGAATTTAAAGTTGCATTCCACTATATCTTTAAAATGGTTACTAGAAATAACTCTGCTAAATTTTTCATGAATAGTGAAATAGCAGGAAAGAAAACAGGTACTTTGAGTTCTATCTGAATGTGTTTGGCCCTATCAGATTGCTAATCCAGCATCTTCCTCTGGTAATGTGGGTGATGGAGATGACTGAAAATAAATCAGTTGGGGTTTTTTATGAACAGAATAATAGAATTTGCTGCCAAAATATTCTCTTATCTCACCCCACAAAGCACCTTTTTGATTTATCCATCTTGCTTTACCCTTGTATGACCAAGAATTTTATATGAATTAAATCATATTGTTTTGTTGGTTGCACATAATGTCTATGGCTTCTTTTTTGTTGAGTAAATATGATGTATATATATATATCATGTTAAGCTAAAACACACATAGATACACCCATATTTGCAAAAGCTCTGTTTATTGTGATTTATCCTTTGTTTCGACAACCAGTAACCAGTTGTTTTAATTTAAATGTCCTATGGATTGGATCTTTATAGTTCCTATTTATTTAGAAAAGAAAAAAAAGTAAAGTAGAAAGAAAAGCTAAGATGTGCACCTTAAACAATTCTTAGGGTAAATATACATATTTTCAATTTTCTTGAGTACAACCTAAGTGCGGAAATGCTATGGTATAAAGTAAGTGTGTGCTTAACTTTCTAACATGCTAGCAAAAAATTTTTTCAAAATGTCATTTTAAGATTAACAGCAACAAACAAAGTATGTAGCATTCTCACTGGTAGTTCCAAATTTTTGACATCAAAACAAAAACTTAATTCTTCATTTCCAAAATGCTGTATGTCCACAGAGGAGAATTTTTTGTTTTGAATACTGAGAGTATATGCTCTTTTCTATAAAAATACACAGCTATAACCTTGATGAAAAGTGTTCAACAGCTTCTGTAAAACTCAGAAATCTAGTTTTCATAACATGAAACAAAATTTCATTAAATAAAGAAAAATTTCAAGTAATTCATCATCTTCTGATGTGTCCACATTGTCTTATTGCGTGAATAACATATATTTGCTCTGAGTTAAAAAAAAAAACACAGAAGTCCCATGTCCGTTTAGAGTGTTCTTGCTCTTCTGTGGGCGTTGGGGGTGGAATGCTGATATATGAATCACCCACATGCTCATTCTTTCCCTTGCCAATCATTTCTGTTTGTCTGCTTATGGAGTATTAGCAGTCTAGGAGGTAGGGGTCAGGAAAATCATGTGATTCCCTTACAGATGTAGAAATCATATCCTTGTTTTTTTCTCTAGCAGATACTTTTTGCAGCTTCCATCAGTCTGCCATACTGCTGCAAACCTCCACATTACCATGGCATTATTATATACAGGAAGTACATCTTTGTCTCTTTTCCCTTATGCTCAGGCATAACAAGAGGCCCTTTCACATTTCTAGTATTCTGTGTTCAGTAGGATTGCTAATATTCTATGTTCAACAGGATATTATTAATATTCTATGTTCTGCCAACAGATTACGACACTTGACTTTGTGAATATCTTTCTCTTAAAATAAATATTTGCTCCACCCATGCTATACATAGATTTCTTTTACATATTCATTTTCTTACTTCAGTTATATTTGAATCACAGTTCTGAAACCAATTATTTCAAACAAGTTTTGAATAGTTTGAGTAGAAAAATACAGTGAACATGAACTACGCTCTAATGAGATGAAACATTCAGGTGATTCAAAGTGCTTCCTCCTTGCACTGAACTATTAAACTGGGTATTCAACAAGAAATCACCAAATGGGGTGAGTGTAACCTAAATGCTGCAAAGGAGTACAGCATCAATAGACTTGCTGACATGGAAGGGGGAAATCCCAGGGACACCTATTACTTGTCAAAGAGCTACAGGTAACTAAAGGATGCTGTGGTGGTTGTGAATATTCCTCCGTGATGAGCCCAAGTTGTTATATAATACCAAGTGGTCAGCCCTGAAAATCACAGACAAGTAACAAGATATGGACTGATTAGGTGGCTTTATTATATTTATACATGTCCCCTTTTTTCAACAAAATTATCTAAAACGTGGCTTGAGAGAGGGCTCAGTGTTGTTCTTGCAGAGGACTACGGGTTGGGTTGCTAGCACTCATATGCTGGCTTACAGCCATCTACAATTCTATTTCTAGCGACTCAGACCTTCTTCTGGCTTCTGTTGGCACCAGGAATGCTCATAGTGCACAGATGTACACTCAGACAAAATAACTATACACGTAAATAAATAATGGAACAAGAAAAATGTATTTATAACACTGAGACCTTAATCAAAATACTTAATGCATATAAATATCTTAGAAATATGCTGGTGTGTGCTGGGGGACAGCTAAGTGTAGCAAAATAGTTGACACTTAAATATGAAGACATGAATTCAATCTCTCGCACCCACTTCAAAAAGGCAGATGTGATGCCGTGTACTTCTTTTTTTCATTATTAAAAATTTCCACCTCCTCCCCTCCTCCCATTTCCATCCCCCTTCCCTCCCCCTCCCTCTCCAGTCCTAAGAGCAGTCAGGGTTCCCTGCCCTGTG